>VRLP01004296.1:0-50988 GCA_009660295.1 Lophius piscatorius | reverse complement strand
ACAGTCAAACAGTCCAGGTTCACACAGTCAAACAGTCCAGGTTCACACAGTCAAACAGTCCAGGTTCATACAGTGAAACAGTCCAGGTTCAGTCCAAGTTGGGTTTATCCTACTGGCATGTCACTTTCCTCACTGAGGTCGTCATCGTCACTTTGAGCTTCACTTCTTCCTCTCAGGTTTTCATGGCTGCAGGCAGGGGGCTGCGAGTCAGCGTCTGGTTTGGCTGCATTTGTTTAAAATGAACAGGACTTTTGTTGTAAAACGGGTTCTGACTACTGTGAGGAGCAGCGCAGCAGGATTAGCTTTGTCGTCATGATGAAGGTGAACAGCCCTCCAGCGGCGCTGTGTTTGTTGACATCTGAAGGAGGGATGATCCTCGACTGATCTGGCGTCGGTGAACACCACCCAGATTTATGACCACATCTGTGGGAGCAACCCTCCACACCGGGACAACAGACAGACCCCAAACAGGCATGACTGCTAGCTATCACCAAATTCACACTTTCCCATCAAGACGGGTCCAAGGCTGGTTCAGAGCCAGAGCCCGATTGGATCCAGTTCTTTGTGTTCTCACTGTCAAGGAAGAATCTCTCGGCCATGCAGGAAAACTGGTGCCAGAGCGGAACCAGAACCTCTCTATTGAAAAGCAACTATTGATTACGTTTGCGGTTGGGGCCGGGATTATTCTCGCCGAACAAAACTTAATGACTTAAAACTTAAAACGTATATAGTGTTATTATATTGTTTTTTCTGCTTTAATTGTTCAGCTGTTGTTTACTTCACTCATTTCCTTTGAATGAGTTCTAGACCAAAACTGTTGTATGTTTTTACCGCCGCCAAGGAGGTTATGTTTTCACTGTGAGCAGGATTACGGAAAACGTACCGGACGGATTTGCATGAAATTTACCCAGAGGTATGTTTTGGCATATCGTAAAGGTGATTAAAGGTTCTTTAAAATGATTATCCCTTCGAAGTATAGACGTCTCAATGTGGCTATCCTTTGATTCCTTTGAGGTTCCTTTGGGGTTGGAGCTGGGGGCTTGGTGGGCTGAACAGAGACGATGAAGTGGAAGGCGCAGGAAAAGAGCGGCTGAAGAGTATCGGAGAGATACTCAGGGAGTTTGTTTGAGTTGTCAGTAGATTTAGAGGCTGGCAGGAACTCAGATATTAATGGAGGAATCTGCGGGAATATTTCCTAAAACTTCAGGACTGTTATGTCTTGGCGGAGGTCTGAGTGCTTTTTTTAGTTCTTAAGTCTTCTGTTAGCATTGGTTGCAAACAACCTGTAGCTGCATTATCGCCACCTGTTGGTGGTATTACCAGATAAAAACAAGGAAGGAACATCAGGCTGCTGAACATTAGTGCCACCCAGTTGATTTGACTTTTTTGTCATTTAATGAATATTTGTACGTAAAAGATTCATTACCCATCGCTGATTTAAAGACTAGCAGCTTATTAAATCTCCCTTTCGACTCCCTGTCTTTCCCCACCTCCTCATTGACTCACTCGTTTTATTCTGACATCTTTTTGGCACCGGTACTCCCTCACACAGAATGGGGAGATGTAATAACGGCTCGGCCGTCTCGCCTTGAACACTTTGTATAGAAGAAACTTCACCCTCAGTGTTTTGGCACTGGTCCGACTCATTTAGAGCTGGACGTGAAATACAGACGCGGCTCCGCGCCATTGTTGGTTGAAACTCATTTATTCCAGCGCCGGACTCATCAGATGCCCCCGGAGTGACCTCCGAGACCAAACCCGCTATCTCCATCACATCTGCGCCTGTTTAAATGAAGGTTATATTTTAGGCCTATTATATAGTCAAAGAGACAACACAGCCTGACCGCTGGTTTGACCACTCACCCCTATCTGACTCGCACATGTGGTCAGTCGCCATGGTAACACGCTGAAAAGACTGCTTCCTGAGACTTTGTTGTGTTTGGGGCTTGGCAGGGCATTGTAACCTAGATATTATTTTTAGTCTGTCAGCAAAAGGCCCAGTGTCTGTTGATTTAGGATGTGAGCCTCTTAGTGGGCACACACACACACACACACACATACACACACACACACACTCACGCATACACACACACGCACGCAAACACACACACACACACGCACGCAAACACACGCGCACACACACACACGCACTCACGCATACACACACACGCACACACACACTCACACATGCAAACACATGCATGCACGCACACACGCACACACTCAAGCATACACGCACACACACACACACTCACGCACGCGTACACACACACTCACACAGGCACACACACACACACACACACACACACACACACACACACACACACAAACACTGACAATATCAGAAAGCTTTAACTGTGTAGTGCTGCAAACTGAGGCACTGACATTCTTGCGTGTCCGAAGGCGTAGACATCTGGGACCAGCCTGAGGTCAGCGGAGTCATCATCGGCGGTGATGTTATGAGAACGGCTCTCTGTCTCTATTCGTCAGCTGTGTTGTCCCACACCCATCTGTGGCCTTTTATTGCTTCTCTCTCTCTCTCTCTTTCTTTTGAGCCTGTCTCTCTCTCCCTGTGGCAGGCGGTAATAAAGGTCTGACAGGCAGAGCGTGAAGGTCACGGTTATTAGATGGTAAAGGCGAGAGCCACAGCTGGGCCGGGCAGGCCTCTCCTCTCTGGCAGAAGTGATGAGTTGTGTGCATCGAGACTGCGAAGGAAAGGGGGGCGGGGAGTTTATTTGACACAAATGTTTTTTTCTTTCCCTTACGGCCACCTGGTTCGCTGAGGGAAAAGCCCCGGAGTCTTTTTGATTAAGTGCAGGGTGTGAGTGAGATTATGAGCCAGCCAACGAGTTGAAATACTGTCCAAGTGTTGCGCATGTGAGCTGGTCCGACGGCCCCCGAGGCGTTCACACCTGCTGGGTCCTCAGCGCCATTAGAGCTTCTGTGGCCGACGTTACTCGAGCTAAGCTGTGAAACATGTAGACGCGTACACGCCTCAATCCCTCTCTCATCGTTTTAATGAGAGGCCAGACTCTCAGAACCCTCAGTGGATCAGGACGTATGAGGTGAGGTGAGGGGGCGGGCCTGCATTTTCTGGCAGGCAGCGTTCAAAATGCATAAATGAACAGAATATTTACATTTAGAATGTTTGTGTGTTTGTGCGTCAGACGTCTCCTAATTCTTTACCTCTAACCTACTTAGGTTATATTTTCACCCCTGTACATTTGTCTGTTTGTTTGTTTGTGAAGAAGATCACGGGACAGCTACATGACGGTTAGCATGAGATCTTACCCAGAGGTAGGTTTTGGCGTATCCTAGAGGTGATTACATTTTCGTAACGTTGCGTGTTTTGCAGCAATAAAATAAAATAATATAATATAATAACCGGTTTAGACTGGTGACTTTACAATGTGGCTATTGCTGCCTTTCTTCCTTTCATTCCCTTGATGTACCTGTGGGGGCGGGGACTCAGTGTGCAGAACAGAGATGCTGAAGTGCAAGAGTTGATCAATCTGCGTGGTTTTTTTCTAAACCTAAACTACTGTTGTGTCTTGTCATATGTTTGCGCTCTCTCCTGACATCACATTTCTTTCATAGTGTAAAGTCAATAAAATGGTACCACTGGGTACTGGTACTGGATTCAAGGTCCAAAGTGAATGCCATCCCAACCTTAGGTAGAACATCCTGCATGAAACCCCTCAGACCTTTTTTAGAAGGGACTTTCTTGTGGACTTAGAACAAAGGAAAACACCAGCTTTAACTCGATAGCGATCTAAGTGGTGGTCACGTGGGAGCGACAGCACAGAGAAGCAAACTTAAATGAAATAAATATAGAAGGTTTGTCTTACGGCTTCTTATGCTCAAAAATATTGTCTTTGGTTGACGTCCAACTTTTCTCAAGGCCACTGCCAAACTCTGACTCGTCCAAACCTCAAGTATTCTCAAGTGGGCTTCGAGCTGTTTTGGAAAAACAGCCCGGGGAACCAGAGCAAAGTGGAGCAGCTCCACCTCGTAGCGATGCTTTCTCCACTCTGTACACAAATCTCAGAAAATCATCCTCTCCCAGGGCGCTCCAGGATGAACTCCTCTCTCAGCTCATTTGCATTGATATGAAATCTGGACAAAAATCCAATAAAGGGAGCTACACCCCTGGGTGATGACGGGGTCACCAGCCGACCATAAAGGAGAATCCCTGCGAGCCGCGGCCAAGAGAGAAGCGGCGCGTCGGGGGAAGCAGGACGCAGACTGGGCTTCATTGTGGCCGATATCTGTTGCTACACAATGAGCCGTCTCATTCTTTGTGACGGGTGTCAGGAGTTCAGCCTTTATCGTCCCGACCTGCGTTTGACCTCGGGGTAGAGATGCAGCTGAGGAGGCCTCGTCTGAGCCGTGGAGGCAGAAATACCCCCCACACCCCCACCCCAGGGTGATTCTCTGAGAATCTTCACTCAGGAGGAGCAAGGAAAACAACGCTGACACGTCCTACACACATTTAACTGAACGCACGTGGAGTTCATAGAAGACCTACAGGGGGACCGTGAAGAAATATCTACGAGATGTCAACCCACCCTGCGTCGCCGCCAGCTTATGTTGGGCTGACGGAGAGTTTAAGTAAACATCAACAGCTACGTGGAGACGTGCAGCTGACGGGGATCATTGTTTGCTGCAGAGAGGAGAGGAGGTGAAGGAGTGGGTCAAGCGGGGAGATGAGAAGAGACGGACAGGGGTTCCACCGTGACTGCAGCTGGAGAGCGGGTCGGATCGGATCCACTCAAGTCCAAGGTCAAACGCTCTTAATGGACCTAAATCTGATCGCATTCCCAGCTGAGACAAAAGATATGTTAGTGCTGGCAGTTCTTTTAAACGATGCTCTGAGAATGATTTGGACCTTCTCCTGGTTTCTTCTATTCTTGTGTTTTAATCAGGCTAAACTCTGGCCTTTTGACTAAATTGAACCTGAGTAACCACAACATCGCAATTAAAGGCATACCTCTGACAACAGGAGATAACTTTGATGGAATTCTTTGCAGAACTGCTTGAGTGCAGCCGCCCAGGAGCGTCTGTGAGCATGAACTGATCTTCTCAGGTTCCACCCCAGCATCTCAGTGGGGTTCAGGGCCTGACTTTGACTAGGAGACATTCAGTGGACTTTCTTGATTGGTATCATTGCTGAGTCATCATGAAGCAGAAGATCATCCCCACAACATTCCACGTCCACCTCCATGTTGGACCGTAGGTCTGATGTTCTTCCAGTGGAATGCTGTGTTTGGTTTCCACCAGATGGGACGGGACCCCTGTCTTCAAACGGGTCAACTCTCCACTCATCACTCCAGATGATTCTCCCAACAGCTCTGACGGTCATCAAGGTGTGTTGTGGGTAAATTCATACCAGCCTTCATGTTCTTCTGGGTCAGAATTGGCTTTCTCCTCGCAACTCTTCCACGATGCCATTTTTTTCCCAGTTTGAAAAAGTAGAACCCTGAACTTTCTGACTTACTGAATGAACCTTTATCGCCATCCTTTGAGGAATTTTGGAAGCTTGTCCACTTCTGTGAAGGTCCACTACTGTTCCAGGTCTTCTCCATGTGTAGATAATGTGTCTCTCTGTGGATCTGTGGAGTCTAGAACCTCAGAAACAAGTTTGGAACCCTTCCCAAACTGATGGGTTTTAATCACCATCTGGAATTTCTGTTGATTTTGGCATATTGTGTTACTGGTGAGACCTAGGAACCAACTTCCTGTTTCTGAAGATGATCTACTCAAGTTTTGATGTGGTTGAACAGGGACATAGATATGTGTATATATATATATATATATATATATATATATATATATATATATATATATATATATATATATATTCCGTACAGGGGTGTGTATTTTGATCTATGTGTGTATATATGTACCTTATGTGTATAATATGTCTGTACACATACAGAAAAATACTTGTGTATTACTGTATTTAAAATAAAGTATATATAATCACAACCCCTATAACTGCTTTGTCATTTTTGTTTTTGAAAACAAAGAAAGTCTAATGAAATAACGTTACTGGGTCTTAAATGATTAAGGTCCAGCTCAGGCAACAATATTCCAGTTCTGACGTTTGAGGTTTTCCCATCGCTGCAGGATGGCAGGATAATGTGACTCCCCCTTCAAATCAAGAAAGGATGATCTAATTAAGAACACTTTGTGTCTAATAACTCATCCAGAACTCTGCGTACACACAGCTGCACCATCATCATCATCATCATTATCATCCTCATCACCGTCGGCCCTTCAGCTCTCATCCACTGAACTACTCATTTATTTGTCAAGATGAATTACGCATCTCCACCTAACCCAGTATTAGAAAGTGGTGTTCTTCCTCCGTCGAGAACCTGTCCCCACCCACCTCACACACACACACACACACACACACACACACACACACACACACACACACACACCCACCTCACACACACACCTCACACACACACACACACACACACACCCACACACACACCTCACACACACACACACTGCAGGGAAACACTCCTCCCGTTTCACAACACATTTGACACAAGCTTCTCGGGTCTGCACCGCCGCTCATATTGCACAAACATCCCACATCCGTCTGAGGGCAGGGCGGAGCCGCTGTCAGTCACACAGGATGGAAAACATTTAGTCAGGTCATTTTGGCGCCCAGCAGGAGTTTATGGGTCGGTTCATGGATGTACGTCAGCGCGTGTACGACCTCTGGACCCGGTCAGCGTGTTACGTTCTCATCACTTCACCAGTATATTACCCACAATACCCCAGTGATCAAGTACAGCAGGGTAGTGGTCGGTGTTACATTTAGTGATCCTGCTATTCATTTCAGTCATCTACTCTGATCAGCCATAACATTACAACCAACTGTCTCATGTACTGTTGGTCCCTATTTTGTTGCCAAACAGGTTTAAGTTGCACTGGGGTTCTTGAAACCTTCCTTTCACAACCAGCGTTAAGGCTTTCAGCAGTCTCTCCTACAGAAGCTCTTCAGGTGGACTAGATCATAAGGGCTAGCCTTACCCATGAACATCTATGAATCTTGGGTACCCATGACCATGTGGTGCCCTTCCTTAGACCACTTTGGTAGCTACTAACCACTAAGACCTGCAGTTCTGGAGAAGATCTGAACCAGTGATCTCGCCATCACAGTTTGTCAAAGTTTCCAACACAACAACTTAAGCACAAAATGTTTACTTGCTACTTCATGCGATCATTCCAACCTCACCTGTGACTTGGTTATAATGTTACGGCTGATTTATCTCAGTGTGTCACTGCGAGTTGGCATTAAGATGCGTTTCCAGGCGGCTGACCAATGCCCACATGATCAATAGAGAGACTCGCCTTAATCTTGACGATCACAGGACCTGTAGTAGTAGTTCATATTTTACTCAGTAGGGGGAACTCTTTTGATGAAAAACACAATCCTTAAATCATTTCATGGATCATTTACAAATCTTCTACCCACATAGTCCTCAGTGTGAGGAAGAACTGAAGGGATTTTTGGGAAAGGTCTATTATATTTGTAACACTAGGGGGAGCTTTAACTCAAAGTTTTTAGCCATAGTTTCTCAATCTTTGAGCCGACTTATTCCAAATTTGGTGCGTATACTGGAGGAGATCGTTCTTGTTTATATCCATGTTTTCATCTCATAGATTCCCCAAAGTGAGTAAAATATGAACTTTGTCACCAAAAATACAGTGGAAATAACTTCACATTTAATTCAAGTGGTTCAATGGGGGATTGCTTATACAACAAAGGGGACTGGAGACTTTTTGGGGATGGACCCTTGCTGTCGGGGACGACATCATCATCATCATCATCATAATAAGAGTGTCAATAGTTTTACAAACTATTGGAAACAGGAAGTGAATACCTCTTAAAAGAGTCCTCAGTTCAGAACCCTCAGGACGGATGTCTGAACATGTTGGATGTGGTCGTTTGCAGGTTCAACTTTGGGTTTGTGCATCTGGCTGTTCTTTCCCAAGCGGGCTGGTGTGGTGTGATGTATTTGTATTTTTCTACATCTGTGTGAGAACAATCTGATCGTCAGCCTGCTGCAGAGATAAAAGCATGTTACAGCACCTGCGTGCGTTCGGACTGAAACAGGAAGCTGTGGCAGGGACCAGCCTCGCTAACAGTTCGCCACAGGAGCCTTTGTTCTGCCCGATGCGTCGTTCAACAGTCAACATCTCTAGAATAAAAACTAAGCAGAGAAAACACTCATACCACATACCTCCACATACCTCCGCCGAGGCCCAACAGTACCTTTATTGTGATCAGGCTCATTCAGACTTGTCATGAAAAGTCCTCCGTTAATGACTGAGTTATTGCTAAACTCTAAATCTACCGACCTTGCCCCCAAAAAAGGCCCCACATGTCCACTCCAGTTTTCTTTGTTTGTTCAAATGTTTATGATTATCTAAGATGATGCATAATTAAGATGTTAGGCTTCTGATCCAGAACTCAGAGTTTCGTAATGGGTTTCCAGTTTTTTTAGTGTGGAACTGGAAGTTTTTCCCCAACTGATAAGAAAAGATGTTAGATGTGACATCATGAATGTGACGTCATCATTGATGTGACATCATCATTGATGTGACATCATGAATGTGACATCATCATAGATGTGACATGTCCATGGATCAGACATCATCATGAATATGACGTCATGAATATGACGTCATCATTGATGTGACATGACCATGGATCTGGAGGGGATGGCGCTGGTTCGAACCCCGGCCACTGCAGTCTACGTGTTGAAGTGTCCCTGATCAAGATACTGAACCCCAAGTTTCTCCCAATGGCTGTTCCATTGGTGTGTGAATGATGCTGTGAATGGTTACTGCTCCTGATGAACATGTGACCCCAGTACACATGACCACCATCATCATGGTGGTCATGTATGGTTTGGTAGCGGTGAAGGTCGTTGTGTTTGTCATTTATTTAAAGTTGGATAACTCACTTTTTTACGTACCCCGAGTCATTAATGAATCCATGAGGTTTGAATTTACACGATCGCAGTATTTTTACCCGACGGTGTTACATTACCGTTTAGTAATTCTTTTCCCACAGTTTTATTTACTGTAAGTAAATACTAGTATTTTAAATGAGCTTGGATTATATTTTCTAATACACAACACGAGTTTTTGAAGACGTCTTTTTGATGGTGCTGCTGGGTACTAAGTGTGTCTTGTTGTGTCTCGCCTCGACAATAATGCTGTCTTCTATGTGTCCCCTGTTGACACAGCAGCCGTCCAGCCCTCCATCACACTCCAGCTCTTGTCTGTTAGTGTAAAGTCGGGAGAGGAAAACCAACACACAGTCTGTCTCCCCTCCCCTTCTCTCGTTTCACCGTCGCTAGGCACCCCTCTTTTTTTTCCCTCTACCCTCTTTCTCGTCCTCCTTTTCTTGAATCTGAAAGGGGTCAATACCTCTGCATGATGGAACCACAGGGCTAAAAGTCTCGGGGCCAGACACTGGAGGAGTCCACTACTAATTGGTCTCAGAGAATCCTCGGCCATTGTCCTCCACTAGGATTGGATTTGAATTTGAATGGAGGTAGCTAGCTGGTGCTGAGAGTGTAAGGTACACAAATGACTGTCACTGGGGATGGATAGTAGCGCTGGAGGGATTGTGGACTTGTCCCCTGAATAAGCACTGTTAGCTTTTTGGCTCAGGATACGTTCTGGTGTGTTTGCGCTAACATAAGGCTATATTGATGTATGGCGTAGTATTGGGAAAGGTTTTGGGCTTGACATTTTGGCAAGAAGATTTCTTTTTGGTTTGGACAAAGAGGTTCTGGTAGCCTACACATCCAACGTTAGATGCATGCAAAAATCAGCCAAAGTGTTTCCTCTAGGCTTTTTTTTAGTCTTGATGCAATTTCTCAGACTGGTCTGGTCCTCCAGCGTAAAAGTCAATATGTCCAAAAGAACCGTGGAGAGACAGACTGTCCCTTCTGACTGACCCACAGACAGCTGAACAAATTGCTAGACCTCCCCCTCACCACAGTTCACTTGTTCCCTCTCTATAGGGGCGAGGGTCCTGGTCCGTGTCCCCCTCTTTTCCTGCCCCACTAGTGGTTAATTGAGCCCCTGCCAGGCCTCGCCCCTTTATTGCCTCCATTTGTCAAATCCTGCAGGCCTGAATGGTGCCAGAGACCTTATACAAATGAGGAGCCTCCTCTCCTCTCCATCTCTCTCCATCCCTCCATCGCTCCCTCCATCCCACTGAGCAAACAGGCCTGACCCGGGGCAAATACTGGCCCAACAAAGGCAGCAGGGTGTGGCAAAGGTGCCTGATGTTCTTCACTGACACCTCCCGGGTCGGTGCTGCTTAATCTCACCGCGCCGCATGTGACCAGGTCTCCCAAAGAGCCCACAGTGGATTCATGCTAGAAAAAAACATCAAGGTTTTGTTGCGGACTGGTGGCAAACCTGTAAAGCGGGGGGACAGGTGTACAGTGGGAGGTATTGTAAGGCGCCAGAACTTGTCCAGTGTGAAGCTGTCATCAGCACATGTGCTGCTGCCATGCGTTCTGCAGATAAGAGCAGCCATTCACTATAGCCATCTTTGTTTGGCCAAGCCCGAGACAGACCTGTATCGTACAGGGGGAGACGTGGGGGGGGGGACACGAAATACAAGGAAGCACGGCAGAATGAAGGGAATGAAAGGAGTCGGTGCGGTTATAGATGCCATATGGACTCAGGAACACAGAACACAGTTTGTGTGCAGCGCAACCGGCGCGTGATCGGCAGGCAGACAACGTCTCTTATAATAACGATTGATTTTATTCCTGCCTCATTCGGTTCAGGCTTTCTGACTTTTCAGTTGATCTAAAGAAAAGATGCGGACCAACATCTGAATCAAACAACCAGACTAAAGTAACAAGTAACAACCAAGTAACAACAGAACCATAGGTCTGGAAAACTTCCTACAGATTCTTCCTTTAATGTCGGAGTCATTGCCAGCCTCTAAATCTACTGATAACTCCAACAAACTCTCCGAGTATCTCCAGATACTCTGTAGCCACTAGTCGCCTGCACCTTCCACTTCTGCGTCTTTGTTCAGCCCACTGAGTCCCCAGCTCAAAACACGTAACGTTACCAAACGTAATCACCTCCAGCAGATGCCAAAATGTACCTCTAGGTAAGATTTTTACGGAAATACTTCCTGTAGTTTTTGCGGTAATATTGTTTATAAAGAAACAGACAGGAGTGAAATCAACACCTCCTTCCTTGGCGGAGGTAAAAAGGAAGAAAGGAGGTATTTTATAGTTGTAAGTTCTTCTGAAGAAATCGAAGGTCAACCAGAGAATAAACAGATGTTTGCCTGTTTCGGCGGTTGCTCTAGCCTCATTCACCAGAGACGATGGAACCTGCTTCTTCTTCTCTTGTTAGAAGTCTTTATTAAAACAGCCTGTAGCTGCATTACTGCCACCTTCTGGTGATGAAACGGCATTACTGCAGGATGGCGCTGTCATAGCAAGTACGTAAAAGACATTTTTAGGACAAAGTGATATTATTCCCATATTCATCAGATCATTTTAGATTTTTATAAATTTGTTATTCAACGTTGCTGCTAATCACTAATAATCAATGTGAAATGTTTGGAAAGGCTGAAAAAAAGTGACAAGCACAGATGTGAAACATTTAGAACATTTGGAACATTTAGAATACTCAGAACATTTGGAATAATAAGTACGTCATACTTATAATATATAGCGCTTTACACTAACTCAACTTACAGAGTAATAATCGCACAGATTTAGAACATTTACAACATTTGGATCATTGACCTCAGTCAGGTTTTCTTGCTCGTTAGGAGTTGAAGGAAATATATTTTAGCGTTTCGGGGTTGATGAAAGAGAAGAAGAAGGAGCCAAAAACAAATCCTCTGTTGGAAAATGATATTCAAGGCGGGTAAAGAAGACAAAAGAGTCCCAACAGCTCCCTCTCCTTTGACCACATACATTCATTGAGCTTGTGTTGTGCACGCAAATGGTTTAAATGGTTGATCAATTTTAAACACATGTACTTTCTCTCTCAGCGGTCTATGTCGCTGTCATTAGCAGCTAATTGCAGGAGGGGGGGTCTGATGCAGGGGGCTCTAGCAGGAACCATTGGATACAGATGAGCAGCGATGTCTGTGCTGCAGGCCGACTGAGACGGAACCATCAGGCTGGAGATCCAGTCTGACTAAACTTCCTCAAAGGCCAGCTAGAAGTCTTCTGCAGGGTCAGCTCTCATCGATGTGGATTCTGTCTTAGTTTCCTCCACACACAGATGTGATATTTCTGCCCTGGTTAGGTTTGACTAAATGCTTTGGTGAGGTGGTGTCCCACCCAAAGAACAATCCTCCAGATTTTGGAGGTGATCTAGATCCTCATCTGGAGCCAGGATGTTTTTTTTTAAGGATTATTTATCATTGAGGGATTGAGCTTTGAGCTAAACAAGGTTTTAGCTTTTAGCTTCATAGATAAGGCTTTGATAAGAAATGTCATGAGAGGATCCACATAAGTTCTGGCACGCATCAAGGTCTTATCAGGATCCATTCTAGATCTGGTGTTCCTGGAGCTTTACAATGATGGGTGTCACTGGACTGGAACTAAAGTCCAACTGTATTACTGCTGAAACTGTGACGATTCGGTCTCAAGTTAGACTGGAAAAAAAACACGTCAAACTGATCGACTGATCGACAAACCCCCCAAAAATGAAAAAACAACCAGCCCCCCAAAAAACATGATTTGACTTAGTAACAAACAAAAACAACCAAGAAACCAACCCAACAAACACCAATCCATGGTGATGGACCTGACTGACCAACCAACGGAGCCGGTGAAATGCTAACCTCTACGACCAAGTTAGTGATGACAGTGAAGTTAAACAGTTATCTCAGAAGTATTATAACTCCTTTATTTTACATCAGGGTCCAATATAAACTACGGACCGCCACCTTCTTCCTCCATCCTGCTTTTATTACCATGAACCTCAGTTCTGAGCAGGATCCACTACACTGCTGCTTAAATTGTGCCAAACTCATCTGGCTTTGAGGAAACCGCTCCACTGAAGTCCCGCCTCTCATACATCATCATCCATCGCTGTTTGTTTTCAGAGATGGTGGGAGACATTACGTCAAACAAGGCTGTCTTTTCCACGGGCGACCCACCCTAGACGTTTCATCCCCGGGATCCTGGAGGTTCCCAGAACATCATGACGTTCTCGCGGTCGTAAAACGCTCCCAGCATGTCAATGAGACAAGTGTGAAAAACACATCCCTCTGTGTTTGGGTGTGGACCTGAATATGTGTAGAAATAAGAATATTTTAATTATACTTGTAATTTAGTTTATGATTTGTGACCGATCAAAGTAAATATCTGCAGATTTTCTGCAACAAAAGTTTATATTTCTTACAGCTTCATTGACAGACATGCAAACATCTGTATCCTGATGTGTATCGTTAGTGTGTGTGTGTGTATTTATATTTGTGGGTGTTTGTGTGTGTGTATTTATATTTCCGTGTGTTTGTGCGCGTGTGTATTTATAGTTGTTTATGCATGTGTCTGCTCCACCCATCAGGGTGCCATGCCCCGGTGTGGGGGTCTATGTTTTGAGGGTGGAGCCATGGATCAGGCCTGTGGGAACGAGTCCATCGTCTCTCCTCTCTCTCCCACGCTTTCACACTCATCCCATCCTGTCCGCCTCCACTTCGCCCTGTTGATGTGGAGGTGGAGTACAGCGAACACCACCCTGGAAAAACTCACACACATGTGTGTGAGGGTCAGCGGACCCTGAGAAGAAGAATGTGACTGTATGCATGTGTTTCTCCGTGTGGGGCTTCTTACTTCCTGTTGACTCACGACTTCTCTTTCTGCTGTTTTGTTTAAACATAAAAAAGACTCATGTACAGTTTAAAATAGATTACACATAAAGCCTTGAAGAGGCGTGACATCATGAGCAACCGGTGCAATGCTTGAATTCTCCTTCAAAATAAAAGCTGCATCACAATTCATGGACTTTCAGGGGCTTTTCAATCCAAACCTAGAAAAAAACCTCCAGATCATTTATTATTCAGCACAGATTAATCTGCAAAGTCAATCCTATGTCCAAAATACTACCCACCGACCCACCCACCAACCGACCGACCGACCGACCGACCGTACCCAACTAATCAACCCAGCCTAACTGCCCAAACCAACAACAAGATTTGAGTCAACAGTTTTAATTTTAGAAGGCACTTATGTAATTATTAAAATCTCACTATACGTTGAGTAGATACCTGAATCAAGCCCCAAGAGACCCGCCCCTTTATCATTATCACAATCAGCTTCTTAATCTTAACCTCCAAGAAGGATACTCAGTCGTGTGCTAGCGACTTTCTTACCCTGCCGACGCTGGGAGGACTTTTACTGCGTGTCTATCTTCTCAAAATTCTCACTCAACCCTGGCTGAAAGATTGTGTGAGTAAACACTTGTAGTCCAGTGGTCAGATCCTCTTCAATCCAAAGGTCTAAACGGGTGTAGGACCCCGACTCGCACAAAGACGTACCGGTTCTGTAATCTACCCTCAGTCTCAATCTGGCAGCACCCAGTGATGCCCATCCAGTCAGTGCCATCTGGCCGCCTATGCCCCAATCAAAGAGCTCTTTTGGGGGGTTAACTTTGAAGCAGCAGAGCAATGGGGGGAGGGTTTAGGGGTGAAACCAGGCAGCCAGACCAGACCCAGACCAGGGGGCTTTGAAGCCCCTCAGCCTAAACCGCAGACATGGGGTCTGGGCCGACCAGCCAGAGACAGAGAGAGAGAGATGAGCCTTTATCGGCGAGCCGACGACAATTGTAGTGTGCAGTGTTGGAGATGGGGGAGTAAAGTCTTTGTATAGATGAATGGATGAATAGAAGAGGAGGGCTGAAACACTAGCATCTCCCCCCTCCTTACTAACCCACCCTCATGCTAGATCTCTGTATGTTTTAGGTCAGCCATCTCAGGGCCCCAGGGCCCCTCTCCATGGACAGACCGACAGATACCATCAATTACCAAGGCCGGCCCCTGGCCACCATATGGCCGGTGGCTGTATAGGAAAAGAGCCTGTTCTCCTCACAGCACTGGCCCTGCATATGCTGCCATAGATGCTGTGTGTGTGTGTGTGTGTGTGTGTGTGTGTGTGTGTGTGTGTGTGTGTGTGTGTGTGTTAGATGCATAGGTTGGCTAGTGTTACAGTGTGACCTGAGTGTCACAGCGTCAGGATTCAGTTACAGGATAGAGTTATACCTGAGTGTTTCTCTTTGTGGAAACCAGATTGAGTATTAGACCTTAAACATGGTGTAAAATAAAGACATTTTGGTCCGTCGTCACTGCATCAATCAACTGTTTGTGGGTTCAGACTCAGCTTTAGGGTAAAGATGAGAATTAGGACATTTATACTAGGGTTTCCTTTAAGATAATGTTTGTTTATTCATGAGTCATACAATAGTCCAGGAACTCAGGACAACTCAAACTCAACAGTACCTTTCTCCATCCGGCTATCTAACCAACCAACCAATGAACCACCCAGCTATCTAACCAACCAATGAACCACCCAGCTATCTAACCAACCAATGAACCACCCAGCTATCTAACCAACCAATTAACCACCCAGCTATCTAACCAACCAACCAGCCATTCATAAACAACCAACAGACCAATTAGACATCCTATGAACCAATAAAGCAGGTCGACTGCTAATCGGAAGCTCGTGTTTGATTTTCATCCTCTGCATCTACATGTCCAAGTATCTTTGAGCGCATTACTGAACCACAACTGACTCCTGACGGCTGATCCTTTCCTTTTGATGTGATCATTTTTGGCTGAGTGCAGTTGGTTGATTTGTGCACATCCTCCTCACAAAGGATGATGATCTCTGATGCTATGATGTTTACGCTCTCAGAGAGGCTTGTCTTTACTTCCAACATAAAGAATTTGTTTCTTTTCTTCACCTTTGTTGCCATGTTCCTTGGTTTGCTGTATAGTCCAGTAACAGACCCAACACTCGTGGCTTTAATTTGATCAAAAGGTTCCGTGGGGTCATGGTGGAGGTCATTCTACTCTACTGCGGAGTATTTCAGTTTAAATGAGCGAGCGTTACTCTGTGGTCACACGCAGCAATGTTTCCTATTACTCCCACACCACATGAACGTAAGGCTGTGGCGCTCATGGGAAATGCAGTCTTCATTATGGCCAAGGCTTTTCTCCGCAGGGGCGGCCAAAATCAACCGACGAGCGTTCCCCGTCATGGCGTTTATCAAAGAGACTTTGATATAATATTAATGAGGATCGTGAGTCGATACCTCTGGCGCCCAGCTGTTTTTGCGTGTGTGTGTGTGTGTGTGTGTATTCATGTGTGTAACTGTGTGTGCCTATTCTGGCTGGTACTATTTGCCCCCCTGTTTTCCTCCCTCCTCCCAAAAGATTAATCACCCAGATGTTTCCTTGTTTTTCTGTTGGCTCTTTCTCACATTATATATCAAGCAGAAACTTCTACCCCCCTCCCCCTCCCGTAAAGCAATGTGTTTTTTGTTAATGGGCATGTAGTGAGCGGAGGCGGACCAGTGAGAGTAGGATTTCTTTTCCACTTGCAGTTTGATTTCAAACAGACGCGTCTTGTTGTCGTCTTCAAGACATTGGAGTGTAGAGTAAAAGCTGTCACTCCTCTGCTGTCTGCATTTTTGCAACAGGCTGTCCTGATTGCTGATATCTGGCTCATAGTCGGTGTCTGAGGTGAGGATCATCAATTTAAGGTCTAAAAACTGACTCACTTTTGCACACACATAATTGGACTCTTGCTCCAACTTTGACATCCATTCTCTCCCCCTCAGCCTGTCCACCTCAAATGAGAGGTCCCGTTCATTACAATGCTGGGTGGAGGTGTACCTAACTGTTGATCGCCCGTCTGAGTCATTTTGTATTCAAGCAGTTATTTATGCAATACAATAAAAACCTGTCTGTGATGCCAGGAGTTGGCACAGCCAGGCCCCCTCCTCGCCTGCCACCTGGCATGCATTGCCTTATGCCTACACCAACAGGTGGTGGGCCCACAGAATCCCACAGAGCCCACTCGTAAAAGAAATGCTCACCACCAGATGCTTGCCGACGAGCTCTCTTCGCAGTTCTGGCTCCTGAAGGGGGGCACCTGAACCAAGGTGAAATGCTGCAGCTTCTAGCTTATTCATTCAAGCCCTCCAATGGCCTCAATCACCCTTGAGAGATTTTGTCTACTGAGGGCGCCCTAGGGTGGCACTGGTCAATACAACTCCTAGGATCAAGGATGAACGCAAATGCCTCCACCGCATTAATGTGGATTTGTTTGGCGTGGAGATCAGACACCCAAAGGGAGCTCGGAGTAGAGTCTGTGCATCTTTAAACCCAAAGGTGAAAGGTATTAACTATTTAGAATACCTCCCAGGTGCTTACCTTAGGAGGCTTTCTCACCATGCCCAACTAGGAGGAGACCCCTGAGTAGACTCAGAACTTGCTGGAGGTACTAAATATCTCCTCTGAACTAGGATCCTTAGGATCCATCGCGATAATTCAACTTTATTAATCACATACAGTCACACGCATTTCAGGATTGTTGTCTGCATTTGACACATCCCAGGAGAAGTGGATTGGGGTCTTACTCAAGGACCCCACAAACTGTAGACTGCGGGATCAAGTCGCTGACCCTCAGATTGGTAAGGGACCCCTCTACCTACTGAGCTGTATCGGCCCCATCCCAAGATAAGCTGAGAAGTTGGTCTGCTACCACCATGAGCGGATATCCAATAATGAGGATGGATGGATGGAATACATTTATCACATTCCCTCCTCCTTGAAGTTTGACAGGTTTGTCCTTCCTACATGTCCAACCCCTCTACCGCCTTTCATCACAATCCATCTAGTTTTTGTTCAATCATGCTGACAACATACAAACATAACCCCTCACTAGAGAGAGTTGTTCTTTATAGACAGAAGCATCTGATTCCCAAGAAAGTGTTCATTTCATTTTGTTTTTCTAAACCTCCACTCGAGGAGCCCTTCTGGGAACACGTGTTCCCCCCATTCTCTCCGTGACACATTCACACATACGAGGACGCCTGGTGAAACCACAGCCTACTGCCACTGTCTTTCCTTTCTACTGGACTCAAAACAGCCGATGGGAAAATGTTACTCATTCAATTTCCCAATTTATCACTTTCTTGGCAACTGAAGCACAGATCACCTCTCACATGCCACGCCCTACAACCTCTGGGCTTCCGTTGCTCTCACAGAACACGAGGTCAGAGCAGACATTTGTTGGGGTGGTGTGAGAATCATCTCTCCTGGGTTGCAGCCTGTATGCGTGCGCCGCGTATCCTTCGTTGTGTCGTTCACGCTTAGGTGGTTTCTCAGTTCACGGCCGGAGCAAAGCTTACACCAGAAGCAAATCAGCATTTTTTTGTTTAAGTCAGACGTACAATGCATTCCATTTGTTCGGCATATGTTTACATTAATGAAGCTGTGTGCTAAAATTTTATTGCATTTCTTTACAGCGTTGGCACATGCAGGTTATTGCAACACATACTGTAGGCAGCTGTTGTGCAATTCTCTCTTTCATTCCCCCGAGGCCGGGGGCTGTGAATCCTCCAGGCGGGACGGGGAGCTGCTGCTGTTTACCTTAGCAGACACTGACTTACAGTAACAGAGACAGTGGGGATGAGTTGAAACTAGTATATTTTTGCTGCCTCAGCCTGATGAGATGGACAGATATACAGGGAACATCTGTCAAGCTGAGCACACACACGCACGCACGCACGCACACACACACACACACACACACACACACACACACACACACACTCACACACCAAGGCCTCAGCGAGATGCTGTTGTACCCGCTACCGTGTCCTGTGATAGGCGCTCACACTGACAGCAGACCACACAATAAACCCTGGTGTACACCAATGACGCTAAATGCTAAACGTGCGTAGCCCATCTCACGCACAGTTGGCACTGGGATGCTTAGACCAGCTCATATTGGCACCATCTGCGGCTCAGAGGAAATTCATAGTACAGTTTGACATGCAAATCGCTGCCATTTTGGAAACATCTGGACGTCTACAGCAGTAATTAACTTCTAAATACAACTAGGGATTTTTTTGGGAGGCCAGCACACGGAGCTGAACTCTTTCAGATCTGCCAAGGAGGTTTTTACCCATGACTGTTTGTTTATGTGTAGATTGTTTTGAGAGCTCAGTCACTATTCCTTCATTGTAAGAGGACCCATTCATACACTGTATCATGTTTTTCCCAACGAGGACATACTAAAGGGCACTGCATCACATTTTCTCCATATTTCTCCATAAGTGCACTGCACCATGTTTTCTCCTCTTGAGGGCATCCTTTAGGGACTGTATCACATTTTATCCAACATTATAAAGTGCTGTCTATACTGGTAGGACACTCCCTTTAGTCTCCACTTTAAGGCCATCTGTCATGGTACTGCAACATGTTGTCTTCTCTGGAGGGCCACCCTAGGGGGCCCTGCATCACATTTTCTCCATTTTAAAGCCCCCTGTGAGTGCAGCCCAACAAGGTTGGTCTTCTGGAGGGCCACCCCAAGGGGTACTGCACTGAATTTTATCCATTTTCAGGGCACTACATCATATTGTTTCCCATGAAGGGTATCCTCGGAAGGCCGTCCATCATGTTTTCTCCTCGGGAAGGCCGCCTCAGGGAGCATTGCATTGAGTTTTCTCCACTTAAACATTCCTTTTTAGCTGATTGTATCATAATTTCTCTACTGAAAAGATACCCTGGAGGTCTCTCCATCACATTCTCTCCATCCCTCAGTGCACCGCACTATTCTATCTCCTCTAGAGGTCCACCCTCACACGGGCCGCATCTCATTTTCTTGATTCTTGATAAGAGACCCAGTGGAGCGCTGTGAGATGTGATCTCCCCCAATCTAACGGATCTTAAAAGATTTTGCAGCTCAAGGCGGAGGTAAATGCCCCGCTCAATGGAGACATTTCTGGGTTCTGTGTCACCCCTTTTGCCTGGGGTGCTAGTTAAGATAAAACCCTGTCACATTGTCCTGCAGTGGGTTTGTTCAGTGTGAGTAAACAAACACGGCGTGGAGAAGCGTTGAAATGCTGTTGGCTGATCTCTGTATAAAAACGGCTCCAGACAAACAAACAGAAAAGCAGATAAGCGGTCCTGTTTCAATGATTGACAGTGAGATGTGTTTTCTTTCATCGTCCACACAAACACACACACTCTTGCTCTGTTAGTGATGGCGGCGGGCCAGTCCCAAGTCCCGGCCCGGTCCCTTTGTATCGGGGTTTTCCACTCAGACACACTGGCATTGGAAGGTCCCGCCAGCCTCATGTGAGCAGGATGCACACACAAACATACGTTCATGCACAAAACATGCATGTACTACACAAAGCACTACACAATGTGCTACAGAGGCTTACACAAAGTATAATTAGAAAAAGCACCTAACAAAACACAGAGGCAGGAAGTGCAGCCAGGGCTCTTGGCTGCCAGTTCAAACCTCTCCTGTTCTTCATGAGACCAGATCCTTTATGGAAGTCCTCCCTCTGATTCAGTGGATGTAGAGTGATGGACAGGCTGACCATTCCTGTGTGTGTGTCTGTGTGTGCATGTGTGCACGCATGTGTGTGTGATGCTTAATCCAGGATGTGTCGAGTTTTTAATCTGAATGCATCTCATCCGCAAATCCTTTGCAATAATTTATGTGCAATTTGTAAATGCATCTACCAAAATTTTGCATTATTTTGTGCAAAATGAAAATGTCCGTTTCTTTATCCACAGTAAAGTAATGTTGCAGCATTAGACTTAACTACTGAAGAAGATTTAAAGGCAACAATAAACTGACTCAGAGTGATTCTATGCAGCGCTGCAGAACAATCCATGTCTGATTAAACCCTTCAACTCCAAAGGATGTTACTGCACCATTTTTAGAGATGATCTCCACTGTCGCATTAACATTCAACCAGCGTTCAGGGCTCTGACTCTGCTGGCTGCTCTTCACCCTTTTTAAATCTATGAATGACAGCATGAGCTAACATTTTTTATGACTTTTATTTATTGGAACATTAAAATTGAATGTAAATAAGTCAGTTTTACCCGGATTTGCTCAATGTTTTGGTAAAATATTTTTTCAAAGCTATTTGACCCTTATTAAACTTTTTTTTTTTGGTTGTTTAAAGTAAAATGATTCTGTTCAGTAAGTCCTCACATGCTTTAGTATGCAAAGAAATCCTACTTATCAAATAGGAGTTTCTCAATTGCCTTGTTTAATGCCGCCCTCTCAGTGGCCCCTTTGACCTACGGAGTCCCCCAGGGCTCCATCATTAGCCCCCTACTCTTTAGCATCAACATGCTACCACTGGGTCACTTAATAGACCGGTTCAGTCACATTTTTCAGTAAAAAACAATGGGTCAGAATGAGCTCAACCAAACAACATTAAACGGTTAATCATTCTCATTCTCATACTTAATAAGGATCACCCTCTGCATAATCAACAGGATCTGCACCTCCGCCATTGTTAACGTTTCCCTAACCGGTTCCAGCCGGAGCCCTGATCCGCGGCTCTCAGCGGCAACAATAACTCTCCCACAGCCAGTGAGGTGGAAACAGTGGATGTGGACCTGAGATCCGTACTTCCCCTCCTCATTCCCATACCGCTCTCTGCCCCATTCCTGTTGTGGGGACAAAAAGGAATCCATCCGGTCACACGCTGTGCAAAACCGCACAGTACGGAGGAGGGGATGGCGGCTGGCTGCGAGCATGTGAGATTGTTATAACTGCGTAATCCTCTCTGAGAGCCGGCAACGACACAGCGGCCTGTTCTTCTGTCCCACTGCAGAGCATCTCTTTACAGTAGGACCTGTGTCTTCAATAGTCCACAGAAACACTCAAGTTAAAGCATTAAGATCCATTACCGTGGATTGTGATGAGCATAAAAATGATGGTTCCGAGGATCGGACATAGTTCTGTAAATCCTAATCTGCAATCTGAACAGCAGCATCTCCAGAGGCTAGCAGCCCGATCGGGTCACACTGTCAGGTCGTTACCATGGGAACAAAGGGATCTGATAGAGACATACCTGACCAGACTGACAGAAACACAAGCAGGCACTAATCTGTCACATGACAGATGTTGAAGTCTATTCAAAGAGAGACGAAGGTAATAAAGGAGTGGAAAACGGGCGCTTTCCTCCCTGCTTTGTTTGGCACATCTGCTTTTTCATTTAGGATAATCAGCAATTTATTGAAAGGAAAATAGTGTGTGAGGCGACGGAACGCATTCAATAAGAGAACAATGTCCTCTCCTTCTCAGAGAATAAGTAGTGGAGAGTATTTGACTTCCTCTTCGTTGACTATTAACTCCTATTCAACCAAATATGGATCCTCAGGAGCAAATGTACAAAAATATGATCAGCTTGTTGTGGAGTGAGTTAGTTAGTTAGTTAGTTAGTTAGTTAGCTCGGTTTTTAAAAAGCTGCATCTCTGACTTAATGTGAATATAGCGTTATACTCTGATTCTCATTATGTGGTTATATATTACAAGAATTAATATACAGTACAGTCTTCATATTTATATTTTAGCATAAATGTGTTTGGGGAACCGGGTCGGTGGCTCTGAGGAATCGGGCTCCTGTGTAAGTGCGGGTTGAGTCCGTATCCTTGGCAGAAAGTCAGACATATTCTTAGTGTGTCTTGGACTGTTGGACTCTGCCGTTGTCGTCTCTTCTCTCCAATACAGTTCTTCTTGTTATTGTTCCGTTCTTTAGCAGGATCGGAGCGGTTTGAGATTCAGCAGCGCCAAATCTGAGGCCATGGTCCTCTGACAGGAAATTGTGAATTATCCCCTTCAAGTTGAGGGCAGTTGCTGCCTCAAGCTAAGAACTTTAAGTATTTTGGGCTCTTGTTCAGAAGCGATTGGGAAAATGGACTCGGAGAAGAACAGGTAGTTTGGTGGGGCATCAGCGGTTATAGTGGGGGGGCATCAGCGGTTATGCTGGGGGGGCATCAGCGGTTATGCTGGTGGGGCATCAGCGGTTATGCCTGTGGGGCATCAGTGGTTATAGTGGGGGGGCATCAGCGGTTATGCTGGTGTCGCCTGTCAAAACTCTCCAAGTACCCGTCCATCTAGGTTCCAACCCTCACCTATGGTCCTCAGCTCTGGGTTTAGACTCAACCAATGAGGTCAAGGATACAAGCGACTGAAATGAGTTTCCTTCGTAGGGGTGGGTGGGTTCAGCCTCAAAGATAACGTGAGGAGCTCAGACATCTAGAGGGATCTGGGAGTAAAGCTGCTGCTCCTTCACACCAAAAGTTGAGGTGGTTCAAGCATCTGATTAGGAGTGTTGCTGAGCAGAGGCCCTAGAAAACTCAGGTTGCCTGAAGGACAGCAGCAAAAAAATGAGATGTGTAACAGCTGTTTAGGACTGTAGTGTAGAGGTGTGCTCTTAACCTCGGTAATCGGAGAACATGAATAACAAATATTGACCAATGAATAATTCAGAAGTTTATTAAAGCAGCATCAATGAGATCCTAAGTCACATTTGTCCACAGCAAGGGCATACTGGAGGCTGTTATATTGTCTTTTCTCCGTTTTAGAGATACTCATCAGCGCATTGCACCATCTTTACTCCAACTGACAGGCACCTTAGATGAATACCCTCTAAGGTGCCTTTCATTTGGAGAAAACAAAGAAACACTAGAAGAGGAATAATGCTTGTTTACTCCACTAGAAGTAGAGTACACCGAGTCACAATTTCTTTCATTTCTATCCATCATCTTTTCTCCTCTAGGTCATTCCAGAGGGTATAACATCTACTTTTCTCATTTTTAAGGAACCTAATAGTACGATTTATCATGTTTTCTCCACTTGAATTAATTTTAAGGAAATCAATTAGTTTACAGAACCATGTTTTCTCCATTAGCCTGGCACCCTCGAAGCTATTGAATCAAATTCTCTCCATTTCTAAGAGAATTCATTGTTGCACTCCAACTTTTCTCCAACAGAAGGACCTCTTTTCAACCATTACTGCCTCCACCCTTTAATCCAGCTCTTTTTATTTTGGCCAGCCTGATGCTGGTCAATGCCTGATGTCATCATCGGCTGGTTCCTTTAACCTCTGCATTTTCACATGTTTGTGACCCTGTGCAGAAAACGTCCGTGTACATCCTCCTGATAGCAGCGTAAACAAAAGTGCTCCACATTCTTGGTTGTCAGTAGCCGTCCGTGGGCGCTTCCGTTTGTGAGTATACTCAGGCCCTAACACGGACCCACACCGGGCCCCATAAGCGACAGACGAGGAGATCCATATCGTTGTCCGTATCAACGGAGGCTCCCCTGGGTTTGTTGCTTTAAACAAATCCCTGCGCTTCCTATCGTAGTCACAACACTCCCATTGCTGCAGCCCTATGAGTGAGTGTGTGTGCGTGTATTTGTGTGTGTTTTTCTAGCGAAAAAAGTTTGAGAGTTAAGTTGGACGCAGCCCAAAATAACATAACAGGACTATTTGTGTCCAGTATTTAGCTATTGAAGTAAATCAGCGTGAATAATTTAGCCCCGTGTTTGTCATGACCCCATCATCTCGTTGTCAGGCCTTCATCAGGCTGATATCTCCCTAAATGCTCATCTTCTATCACACAGCCTGCACACATACTAACCAAAGGGTGCTTATGATGTCTCGGCTAATTAGCATCAAGCTAAACTAGGGTGAACGCTTCACTTCCAATGCAAATTCCCTTTCCTGGGTCTTGCCCTGGGAGATTGTTCTACGTGGCCGGGTCGAGCAAAGCAAAGCAAAGCCACACATGTCTTGCATTTGCACATTAAAGCCGACTATTATGGGATTAAATCAGGGACTTGTGATATATTCGGTTCAAATCTCTGCTCCCACCAGCCTCAGTCACGCAGAAGGAACGTTCATACTAATATTATGTTCAGTTCCTGCCAAAGGTTCACAACCAACCGTAATGAAATGGAAGTGGATGAAGGTGTTTTGTCTTGGATTGCAGCTCAGACCTACTCGGGCCACAGGGAAGGTTCAGCTGATGCTTTATAATCATCTCTCAACGGCTGCTTCAAGTGACCGCGGGTCGTTTCCACGTGCAAATAAAGCAGAGATGAACTCACATCCACGTTGTCTTGTTTGGTAATCTGTGGCTTTCTTATCTTTTGACATCAGCGTTTACATCCAGACTTCACCTGGTAATTAATTCAGCCTTTTAATTTGACATGATCATCATTTGTCTTGGATTTATTCAGATCTATATATAAATCTTGGAATTATAGCCCTCTTCAAATACATTTTTATAAGTTCTTCATTACATAATACAAGCCGTTTCACAGTTTGAGGATAAAAATGAATTCTGCCCCTTTTAAGGCCGTCCTTAAGAGAAAACACAACATTTTTTCTCCTCTATAAACTTACATTAGGGAGCAATATATCAAATTTTCTCCATTTTAGGGGACCTATTGGTCAAAGCACCATGTTTTCTCCACTGGAAGAGCACCCTAGGGAAACCTGAATCATATTTTCTCTATCTCCAGAGAACCCATTAGTGCACTGAACCATGTTTTTTCCACTAGGATGACATCATAGAAGGTATAACTCTGCTTTTGCAACCGTGATAGCATGAGGAAGTTAGATAGTTTTCTCCATCAGATGGGCATCCTTAGAGGGCAGAACACTAAAAAAAATGATCATGAATGTAAAATACCATTTATTCAAATAGATCCTCCTACTACCACTTATGATAATAATGATCATCGTTTTATTTACAATACACCTTTAAAAACAAAGATTACAAATTACATAAAAAATTACACACATTATTTTTTTTTAAATTAAATTACAAAAAATAGAATATACACACTATAACCTTTACTAACCTATTCTATCAGCCATGACCCACTGGGCCTTTAACTATAGTTGTAGTCCGGCCTTCTGCCTCCTGATCTGGAGCTGATGGCGAGTCGTGCACAAACAGCCACGGCGGTCGGTGGTCCGGCGTGGGCTGCGCCGTGCTCCCGGTGTAAAGTGTGGAGCCTCAGTAGTGGCCGGCTGCCGGGGAGGTGCTGCTCTCCTGCAGCCGCTGAGCCATTTGAACCGCAGCTGTTCCTCGTCTCCTTTTATTCCTCCTTCGGACATTTTTTATCCGTTGTAACCCGGACATGTAGACTTGTTTTCTTAGCATTACGCTAGCGATGTGTTTGCATTGAGAGGCGGTTAAGGCTAACCTGATGTGCCAGGTGGTTTTAGTAAATCCAGCTGTGTTACAAAGTAAGTACTGCTGGAGTTTAAGTGTTCAAGGGCCGGTGGGTACCCAGATTCACTTGGACCCCCACAAAAAGAAGTAAGGGTGTTCATTTTGGACAAAAACATTAGTGCCGGTACTTAGTACCCCTGAGTAGCGGTACCATTTCACGGTTTGATGGTTTTAAAAATGTCACGTGTGATGAATTACAAAACGGAGGCCCTGAATATCACAGAGATGATGATGTTTTAGCGTGAAGTCCATCCACTAACAAACGTTTATATAACGGTGTGTATAAACTAACTGTTGTGTTGTATGAATGCAAAGGCTAGGTCATCCCTGCTCTCTGTCCTGGACCAGGGCAGAACCAGCAGGCACTTTAATGGACCTCAAGTTAAGATGTTGAGCATTAGTGGCTAAAAGCTCCCTCCAGATGTACGCTAATAATCACATTCATGCAATAACTTAATCATGTATAAAATCCAAGAATACAGATTTCCTCCAACCATCGAGTTAAATATAAATTGAAGTAAGAGTTTTACACGTATGTGTTTTACACGTATGTGTTTTACATGTATTCGAACTGTTATATAAGGAGGTTTTTCTGACCTCCCTCGATTCGGGATGCAAATTAGACGCTTAGGTTTGAGCCTCTGTTGGCGTTGTCCTTCTGGCAACACTCAAACCTGGCATAGTCCAAACCGCCATGGAGGTTCTGTCTTTTCCGGAACCTGTTTTATTGGTTTGCCAACAAGATTTCTCAAAAATCAATCTACTCAACCAATTTCCGCCAAACAATCCCGGCCCCCCTGCTGAGCGCCGCTCTGGTCCATTCTGAGAGTATTGTTGCTTTAAGGGTGCGGGGCGACGGTTGCAACATGAGAGAAGAGAGAAAGTGTGCTCACGTATAATTACTGTCTCATGTTGTATTGAGGCAAAGTCCTGCTGCATGTCCTCTTCCCCAGCGGTGTGTGTGTTTGTGTTTGTGTCAGTGTGTGAGTGTGTGTCTGTGTGTGAGTGTGTTAGTGGGAGAAAGTCTTCCTGTGGGCCTGTTGGGTAATGAATGACCTTCAGGCCCACTAGTGACAATTAGTGGGACTAACTAATGACTGACTGGCCTTAAGGAAGGGGCCTGCTGAGCTCTGGGGGGGGGGGGCAACGACAACACAAACAGCTGTTTATGAGCAAAACATAATATTTATCAGATGTTTGCATTATCCAATTATCTGAGAATAGTTAAAACAGCTCAGTGCAGAAGATATTAAGGTTTGTCCACATGTTGTCTCTTATTGATTCAGAATATAAGAGACACTTAAATGAGATTAGTGAAAAGACTGAGCCAACCTTCATTTACCAATATTAGCAGTAGATTCCCAAAGCACTCCAGGCACGTACTCAAGGTCTACATCACCAGAGTCCCTGATCAGAACCATTAGATCAGACCCAGAGGTCTTAAGATGCTGTTCTGAGGAGCCATGAAACCAAACTGGAAATTTATCGGCCTAAATGTACGTCTGGCAGTAAATGGTGAAAAGGAACACCCTACCCACAGTGAAGCATCGGCAGTGGCTCGGTTGTGCTCTGTGGCTTCTTTGCTTCCTTTGGTTCCGGAAACCTGCAGCGTGTGGAGGGTAAGATGGATTCCATCAAGCAGGAGGAAATCGGCGAGGAAGCCATTGGACTCTGATCCCAAGCAGAACTGAAATGTTCACAAAACCTTGGTTCCACAAGAGGTCTTGGACCGTTCTACAGCTGACTGAGTAAGAAACCCGTGAAAAAGTCTGTGGTGGGATTTGAAATCAAAATATCAGAATGTGGCAGCTGTAGGCCAGGAGGTAGAGCGGTCGTTCCCCAATCAGAAGGTTGGCTGTTCAATCCCCATTCCTCCCCTGCAATCTACATGTCGTAGAGAAAGACTCCACCCCGACCCCGGTGTTCTCCCTGAGCGCCTCAGTACCTACTGGTCCTCAGTGACGGGTCAAATGTCAAATTGGCTAAATTACTTATTTTGAATTAATTGGAATATACACTCTGTGGTTGTGTTTACGCGTCTTACGTGCCAATCAAACTCTGTTTACTGATGACATCATCGGCACTGCATCACATTAAAAGAACACGGAAACAGCCGATGAACCCAGACCTGGAGGAACGGGTTGAGACGCCACCAGCAGCTGGTGTCTGTCTGTGCATCATGTTTGCAGCGGGTCGCAGCAGCAAAAGTGTTTTTACGAAGTCCAAGAGGCGGCGGGCGTCTTTAAGGGATTGGAAAATTCAGTCACAGCTTTTTGTTTTTGGTTGTTGCAAACATCTGAAAAATAGAATATTTTGCCAACAAACTGATGCTTCCAACTGTCTGTTTCCATGCAGAAGACTCAAAAACATGTGTTTATGGTAGCTATGACACACACCAGAGGGGTGGGAGTATATTTCTCTCTCTGCTTGTGGAAACACATGATAGAAGTTGTTCCGACAGCGTTTATCACCGACACATGGGTTGATTCTGTCCTGGTACTAATGCCCACATGTTTCACAGGCTAAAAGTCTTTTCTTCCCCCCAATTTCATACTTTCCTTTCCACCTATGGGTCTGGGGTCTCCAACCAGGGATGGGGTGGAGGCAGGGGGGGAGAGGTGGATATAGAGCTAAGGAAAAGGAGGAAACTGAGAGACTGTTACCGGCCCGAGTCTGCCAGCTGGGCTCGGTCCAGATGCTACGGGGTTCTGGAAAAAGAAGCCATCATCTGTAAACCATCATCCAGCATCCACACTTGGACCTGCTTTCAGCACCTGTCACCCGTCCCGTCAGGGTGACACACTAAAATAAACATCCAGAATGAATTACTGAACCCAGAAGATTCTAGAAAAGAGCCAAGAACATCCCGGTGCTGCAGCAGCAGCAGCAGCAGCTGCAGGGTTTCTTCCCCTCCTCTGACTTCCCTTCCTTCCTTCCTTCATTTACGGTTAATTGTTACGAGGCACACGTGTGTTCTGATGCAAAGCTGTCAAAGTGTGGGTGCGGTTTACGAGCCGTTTAGTCACGGAGCAGCGAGGGAGGGCGACGCGGGGGCTCCTTTAATTGCAAGATTGCTGCTTTTACACTCTGATGCAGTAAATCTTCATCCTCCGCCGTTTGTGAGTGAATTTACTTTGAATTAATGAAGTATTCATCAAGCAACATCAAGTGGTGTTGTGAAACTGGAACGCTGCAGCGCCGGAGCGTGGGCCGAGGGCGCCGTGATGGAGATGGAGAATCTCACACGAGCATGAAATACTACTTTGATGACAGTTAATGTAAGCTACAATGTTCTGCTGTGATCTGAAGCCATTCCTGGACCCAGAAGCAGAGAAAGGGACCAGTCAGCAAAGTTGGAGGATGTTCGGTCCAGCTGTGGTTGTAAGGTTCTGGCCGGTGGCTGCAGTTAGATGGAGGCCAGGAGCAGGTGGGGGGCCGTGAGGTCCTGAGATGTAGTGTTGATCAAGTACCGTGAATCCTAGACCACAAAAAGGAGCACAGGTATGTGACCTAGATTGGACCACATAGGACCAAGGGTGATTGGAGAACCACAGAACTTACGCTGCAGCCTTGATTGATGTGTAGGACTCAGGTGTGGAGCCAAACTATTATTCAATGAATGTAGAATGCGGATAAAGTTCTTCAACTCATTGCTGTTTCTGAGACCTCTAAAATATTTACATCCTCCCCTCCATCCCTGATGAAACAACCAGATACATGCAGATCACTAGACCTTCACTTCAGACATCCAAGATGGCTGCCATCCAGCAGTAGCCCACATGTGATCTGTAGACACTTTTCTTGTCAATCTGATAAAGATACAATGAAAATGAACTCTTTTTTGTTTGGAACAGAAAACAGTCCTTTTAGGCTTCATCCTGTTTTCAAATGCGTCAGAGCCTGGTTGTAATGTTGTGGCTTATTGCTGCATGTATAAGCAGGTAAAATCAAGATAACACGATTTCAGAGCTGTGTCCTGTCGGCACTGGTCTCCCAGGAGCCCCGCCCTCATTGATGCGCTCTTAAAGGATGACATCCGGTTTTGTTTCTGTCTCCTCTGGATTAAAATCAAACCTCCAACTTAATTGATCGTGAAAAAAAAGTGATTTGATTCTTGTATCTCAAAAGGAAAAATCAAATGAATGTTTGTCAATATTCCTTTCTGAAATGAAAAACCAAAACATACACGGACCCTGGAATGAGGGGAGAAGGGGAAAGCGGAGGACAGGTGAGGGGGGCCTACAGCTGATCCCCACAGCGTCTCTCTGTCCTCGTTCATGTCTCCTTTCTCTTTCAACACAGAATAAAGTTCACCTTTTTTCTATTTGGACTGAGAAGATATACTGAGAACGCACCACAGCCGTACTGGAATCCTCTCTCCGTTGTGTTCCGTGAAGTTTTTGTCCATGCCGGGTGTTTCCATGCTTTCGCTGCGGTGCAGGTGTGTTTATGCTGCAGCAGGTGCTGCTGGCCGCCGCTGTGCAACGAGGGGGGAGGGGGAGTGGGGGTTTGTGTCATGGTCAATATACGAGGGAAAGAACCTCTCACACATGGCATCGGTACTGTAGGCCCCTGGAAAATCCATTTAAACGCTCGCACAGCCCGACACACGCTCGCAGTGAGCGCCCAAACACACACACAAGTCACATAAATACACAGACGCACACATGTGCTGAGCCTCTCCGACAGACTCCTCCCACTCACAGAGGTTTGGAATGTTACAGAAGTCACTTTCCTTGAAAACGTGTGCGATATTCAAAGAGTTGTGGGGGCTGGGGAATGTTTGCGGGTTTCATAGGAGTGGTTTTAGCTTGACTTCAGATATGGAAGTCCAGATCAGACTTACATGCCGGCCAGCTCTTCTGATGATGTCATCGTGTCATTTTAGTCCAAACTTAGGGCCGTCGGGTCCCCCACTCAGAGCAACAAATATTTACGTCTGAGCTCATTCCCAGAGAAACATTCTCATGGCCCGGCTGATCGGTTGTGTCACCAGAAGTCCTCGTACTCCAGCGGCGCCACATTTCCAGTCATGAGTCACTGTCCAGTAACCAGCTGATTAACGGCTTGTGGGTAATTACTGTGTTTGTGGCGTGGCTGATGGAGCCGGCTGACGGTCACCTGGGTGGCTGCACAGGTATTCTTGTCCGACCTCAACGAGGGGACGCTAAATGTTTTATTCCTCTGCAGGAAGATCCTCCACCGTATTAAACACCCCCCCTAGAATCTGCCATTACACCATCGGATGATGTCATGGTTTATGTGAGTGGATGGAAACTGAATCTTGATTTATTTGTGTGTGTTTGCGTGTGTGTCTGTGTGTATGTATATGTGTGTTTGTGTTTGTGTGTGTATATGTGTTTGCATGTGTGGGTGTGTGTGTGTTTGCGTGTGTGTCTGTGTGGGTGTGTGTGTGTCTGTGTGTGTGAGTATGTGTGTTTGTGTTTGTGTGTGTATATGTGTTTGCATGTGTGGGTGTGTGTGTGTTTGCGTGTGTGTCTGTGTGGGTGTGTGTGTGTCTGTGTGTGTGAGTATGTGTGTTTGTGTTTGTGTGTGTATATGTGTTTGCATGTGTGGGTGTGTGTGTGTTTGCGTGTGTGTCTGTGTGGGTGTGTGTGTGTCTGTGTGTGTGAGTATGTGTGTTTGTGTTTGTGTGTGTATATGTGTTTGCATGTGTGGGTGTGTGTGTGTTTGCGTGTGTGTCTGTGTGGGTGTGTGTGTGTCTGTGTGTGTGAGTATGTGTGTTTGTGTTTGTGTGTGTATATGTGTTTGCATGTGTGGGTGTGTGTGTGTTTGCGTGTGTGTCTGTGTGGGTGTGTGTGTGTCTGTGTGTGTGAGTATGTGTGTGTGAATATGTGTATGTGTGTATTTGTGTGTGTGTCTGTGTGTGTATATGTGTTTGTGTTTGCGTGTGTGTCTGTGTTTGTGTATATGTGTTTGCGTGTGTGTCTGTGTGGGTGTGTGTGTGTTTGTGTGTGTGAGTATGTGTGTGTGAATATGTGTGTGTGTGTCTGTGTGTGTATATGTGTTTGTGTGTATATGTGTTTGTGTTTGCGTGTGTGTCTGTGTGGGTGTATGTGTGTTTGCGTTTGTGTGTGTGTGTGTATATGTGTTTGCGTGTGTGGGTGTCTGTGTGTTTGCGTGTGTGTGTTTTTGTGTCTGTGTGTGGGTGTGTGTGTCTGTGTGTGTGTGTGTGTTTGCGTACGTGTGTGTGTGTGTATATGTGTTTGCTTGTGTGGGTGTGTGTGTGTTTGTGTGTGTGTGTGCGTGTCAGGTGTAGTTGACAGCTCCACATAGAACAGGGGAAGAGAGTCACTTCCTCCTCAGTCTTTGATGTCCAGACTCATTTCCTGTCGTCACAGTACTAGAAGAACCAGGAAGGGGGGGGGGGGCCCTCCCTCCCTCCCTCCCTCCCTCCCAGAGTGGAATCTACGAGTTATGCCAAGAAACTTTAGTGGAAATAAGTGGCCGTTTACATGGTTTTCACATGAAATGGTCAACGTTTGTTCTGGTTTACATGACAACTGTGGGTTTTTTTTAAGGTTCCTGCAAACTTTTGAAAATGGGTCCCAGAGTAAGAACCTTTCTAACGGCACCATTTCTGTGTCCAGGTAAACTGTCCAAAGAGGATTCTTGTGAAAAGGGTCAGGTCACTGCTCCACTTTGCTCATGACTATTAAGATATTAGGCCGATGCACATGTGCAGTAGAGTCTGGATACCTGAACAAAGCCCCAGGGGTTCTGCTGGAACCCACTCGGCCGGGTTGGGTTCAGACATATATTTAGAAATTATGTTTTAAGTATGTTTATTGGCGCCCATTAGAAAAACATAATTTGTACTCTTTTAACTGTTTTTTTTTCGTTTCTGTAAACACAATACTGATGAGGGAGGCGGGGCTGGAGCCTATCCTACGTGACAATGGATGAGAGGGGGGATAGACCCCATACAATGAAGTGGATTTTATTTGTATAGAGCCAAATCACAACCAGATATGTCCACCCCCCTCCAGAAAGAGCAGGTCCGGACCAAACTCTTTATTATACAGAGCCCAACAGTTCAACATGATTCAGAACATGGAAACAGCTGAGAAAGAAAAAAACTGCCCTTTAACAGACAGAAACCTCAAGTGGGGCCCGACTGAAGGTGGGCTGCCTTCTGTCCAGACTGGTTTGGTTGAGAAAGAAAGATCATTCTGCAATCTTGTTTATCAAACAAAGGTTGCCATTAATAGTAATTATCATACCTTCTTATATCATACTTATATACTGTAGTTATATAATAATCATCATCGGTGGGTGTCGACCAGATCAACAGCAGATCTAAGCATTACTGACAGGAACCCGCGGGTTGAAGAAACACAGAGTCCTGGGAGGAGGAGGAGATAGTAAGACGTATCAATGAGATATGGGTGTGTAGAGAAGGAGAAGAAGGAGAAGAAGGAGAAGATCAGTGCCTCATGAACTATAGAACCACATCCATGGGTTAGCCTAGCCTTTAAGGTACATTGGTGCCTCACCACTAAGGTACGTGGAGAGAAGAATGTTGAACTCCTGATTCTTCGGGGATCCAGAGCAGCAGATATAGTCGATTGTGTTTTTATAGTTAAATATATGTGATGGTTATAGAACCCATTGTACATCAGACAGAATCATGGGCTTCAAACTCATTCCACTGCTTTCACTATTATTAACCAGACACAGAGCTAAGAAGGACGGCTACATTTATAACCCATCTTTATTAAATATCGAGCCTGAGAATCTTTAACCGACCCCCGGGGAACTCACCGGAACGTTCTGTTATTGTTCTCCAAGAGGAAATAATCCGTTAACGGTAGGATGCGCTCTGCTGGCCGCCTTATTTATTTCTTTTCAGAAGCAATTAGTGTCCGTTAATGAGGGCCATAAAAGCCAGGCAGAGGTTTGTGCTCCAGGCGTAGCCGTGGCAGTGAACCTGGCACGTTTCTAGGAAATGAAACTGAAGTTAAGTCAGTCATTAGAAATGGAAAAGGCGAGTCAGGCGAGGAGAGCTGGTCTTAATCTGGAGAGGAAGTCGGTCGCGCTTTTGCTGAAATTATTCTGAATTGAAAAGTGGAATGAAAATTTAAAGGGTAGATTTGGTTACCGTTTCCTGAGAGACATTCATCCAGACGGAGAATTTCACCAGAGATTCCTCAGAAGAGGGAAAAAACAGCCAAAGTATTGAGCCCCCCCCCCCCCGATTTACCCACAATCCACCATGTAGACTCACAGAGTTCTTGGGGAGAATCTTCTCTGGACTGATGAGTGTAAAGTTGACCTGTTTGAATACGGGGGTCCAGTTCCATCTGGTGGAAACCAAACACAGCGTTCCACCAGAAGAACATCAGACCTAAGGCCCAACATAGAGGTGGACGTGGACTGTGAGGAGATGATCTTCTGCTTCAAGACCAGGATGACTCACCATCATTGAGGGAAACATGGATTCTACTGAAGGAGAATGTCAGGTCATCAGTCTGTGAGGTCATCAGTCTGTGAGGTCATCGGTCTGTGAGGTCAGTGGTCTGTGAGTCTCTTTATGTCTCCTAGTCAAAGTCTGGACCTGAACCCCACTGAGACGCTTTGGTGGACCTGAGAAGATCAGCTCAGACTCACTAACCCTCTGAAGCAGCTCTGCAGATAAGAGTGGGCCATCTTAGAACAGTCAAACTTTGCCTCATTAAATATAATTATCATTAAAGTCTTGCATCTTGTGTTTACTCAGGTTGTTTCACGCTCTAGTTCTTTGTTTGATGATCTGACACACAAAGAAAGAAGCAGTCAGGTGTCTCCTCTGGAGGTCAATGGAAAACATCTAAGAAGCACGTGAGGCTGAGAGTCGAAGCCTGCGGACCACGTGTGATCTCTGTGTGACGGGTCCGTATCCAGCCCACCAGGTGACAGATGTTTATGTGCACCAGATTGCCGGCGCTGTGGTTCTGACAGCAGAGCTGCTGCAAACATCAGCGTGTTGTTGTGTGTCGCTGAGAGGAGAACGCCAGGACGCCGGCGGCTCTTCTGTGGCGTATGGCTAACATGTGTGTGCACGCAATCGTTTTTCACATATGGAAGCAGGTTTTAGTCTGCAGCCGTGTGACTGTGTGTGTGTGTGTGTGTGTGTGTGTGTGTGTGTGTGTGTGTTCGTGTGAGTCTGTAAGTTTGTGAGTGTGTGTGAAGGTGAGTCTGTTTGCGTGTGTGTGTGTGTGTGTGTGTGTCACTACATGTGTGTGTGTGTGTCAGTGAGAGTGTGTGTGCGTGCGTGTGTGTGTGTGTGTCACTACATGTGTGTGTGTGTGTGTCAGTGAGAGTGTGTGAGTAAGAGTGTGTGTGTCCCAGCACACCTGTAGGTGGGGGTTCATTACAGCAGCTCTGAGTGATGATCTGGCCTCTGGGAGACCCTTGTTCATTGTCATGTCCCCTCACTTAATTAGCCCTCACTCACAGGTCACTGAAGCCCTCCAATGAGTAGCATTATGCTCGATGCGTTGCCAGCGCACACACGCACACACACACACGCACACACACACACACAGGCACACACACGCACACACACACACGCACACACACAGGCACAGGCACACACACACAGGCACACACACAGGCACACACACACAGGCATACACACACAGGCACAAACACACACACACACACAGGCACACGCATACAGGCACACACTCACACAGGCACGCACACACACACACACTGTATCTACACCTATCACCTGTGCACCTGTGCATCATTTGAGCAGAGATTAGACGGGCACAGGCCGGCCCTTGTTCCGCTGAAATTACACCTCGGTGGTTGTTCAGATGTAGCAGAGTTGGAGCTAAACGCGTCTCTGTTTCCATCCTAACAGGGACTTTTCACTCCAGGAGATTAGAAGCTGGCGTCTAACCGGAGACTCGTTGTGCAGAAAGAACTTGACGCTCCGCTGCAGAAAATGCGTATTATAATAATTTGCTCTCGGCGTTTTTCTCTTGTTACAGAACTCTTTTTGTCAGACATTTTTTGCAGTGTTCATGCCCGTGCAGGTCGTTCTGTGTGGCGTGTGTCGGAGCTAAGCTGCTTATTAAATGATATTGCTATACCCCACCGCGGGCTCGGACCCCTCCGGCGGGGAGAGAAATGAAATGTGAGTAGAGGAGGAGAGAAAAGAGGGAAAAGAAGGTTTTCTTTAGGGGGAGAGGGTGTCTAGAATAGGAGGTGTATTTTCAGTGTTTTATCACAGTTATTCATACATGAACAGCCATAACATTATAACCACTGACAGACAAAGTGAATAGCTTTGTTTATGTCCTTACATAAATGTTTATTTCTCAGTGGGTGGGTTAAGTCAACATTTAATCTTGACATTAATGGTGGAAGCAGAAAAAAATGGGCAGGTTAAAAGGAGCTTCTTTGACGTGAGGCATTGCTGGACAACTGGGTCAGAACATCTCCAGAACAACAGGTCTTGTCGGGTGTTCCCGGTCGGCAGTGATAAGATGGACTCATGGCCACCGGAGGTTCATTGATCAGAAAGAGGGATAACCTGTGTTGTCTGGTCCCACAGAGGAGCTACTGTAGAAACACACTGCTGAAAAAAGTCAATGCTGGTTTTGACTGAGAGGTGTCAGAACACTCTGACACCTCTCTGACACCTCTCTGACACCTTCAAGTGTTGATTCTGATCAACACTTGAATGTTGAACTATTTAGGCAATAAAAGCGACTATAGATCAACCCCTTCAGCGATTTACGCAGAAAAGACCACAAATGAAGGCGTTCTCTTGGATTTTAGACTATATGTGATGTTATATATGTGATGTTATATATGTTATATATGTGATGTTATATATGTGATGTTATATATGTTATATATGTGATGTTATATATGTGATGTTATATATGTGACGTTATATATGTGATGTTATATATGTGATGTTATATATGTGACGTTATATATGTGATGTTATATATGTGACATTACATATGTGATGTTATATATGTGATGTTATATATGTGACGTTATATATGTGACGTTATATATGTGACGTTATATATGTGATGTTATATATGTGATGTTATATATGTGATGTTATATATGTGATGTTATCTATGTGACGTTATATATGTGACGTTATATATGTGACGTTACATATGAGATGTTATATATGTGATGTTATATATGTGACGTTACATATGAGATGTTATATATGTGATGTTATATATGTGACGTTACATATGTGATGTTATATATGTGACGTTATATATGTGACGTTACATATGTGATGTTACATATGTGATGTTATATATGTGACGTTATATATGTGACGTTATATATGTGACGTTATATATGTGACGTTACATATGTGACGTTACATATGTGACGTTATATATGTGACGTTATATATGTGATGTTATATATATGTGATGTTATATATGTGACGTTATATATGAGATGTTATATATGTGACGTTATATATGTGACGTTATATATGTGACGTTACATATGTGACGTTATATATGTGATGTTATATATGTGATGTTATATATGTGATGTTATATATTTGACGTTATATATGTGATGTTATATATGAGATGTTATATATGTGACGTTATATATGAGATGTTATATATGAGACGTTATATATGTGATGTTATATATGTGACGTTATATATGAGACGTTATATATGTGACGTTATATATGTGACGTTATATATGTGACGTTACATATGCAACGTTATATATGTGATGTTATATATGTGATGTTATATATGTGACGTTATATATGTGACGTTATATATGTTATATATGTGATGTTATATATGTGACGTTATATATGTGATGTTATATATGTGACGTTACATATGTGATGTTATATATGTGACGTTACATATGTGATGTTATATATGTGACGTTATATATGTGACGTTATATATGTGACGTTATATATGAGATGTTATATATGAGACGTTATATATGTGACGTTATATATGTGACGTTACATATGTGACGTTACATATGTGACGTTACATATGTGACGTTATATATGTGACGTTACATATGTGACGTTACATATGTGACGTTATATATGTGACGTTACATATGTGACGTTACATATGTGACGTTACATATGTGACGTTACATATGTGACGTTATATATGTGACGTTATATATGTGATGTTATATTGGACTAACATATCTAGTCACTCAGGGAGAAAAAAAACAAGTGTTAAAGTCCCGAAATCATGAAAAACACTCTTTCCTGTACATATCTCAAAAACTATTTCTATCATTTTCAAATGTTGTAACTCCATCAAGCTTAGTGCGAGGAAGAACAGGATAGATTTGGGGAAAGGTTGGTTCGATATTTCCGACATTAGGGGGGGGGGTTAACCTCCAAAAGTTCTTGGGCCAATACAATCCATATTATCAGTATTTTAAGACTTTTTTACTCAAAAATACTGTGGAAATAACTTCACATTTAATCTGAGGAGTTCAGTCAGGGGATCGCTCGTACAACGCAGGGGGTTGGAGCTTTTCGGGGACAGACCCTTGCTGTCTTGGGTTTGTAATCCAGGGGAGGTATGATTTAAACGAAGCAGTGGGTAGAAGATGGGGACAGTCCTGCCTTCGAGTAGGAGGTGAGTAAAGCGAGGAGGGGTGAAGCTGAAGGGTTAACTCATCCTGCAGAGCCTCAGCAGCAGCAGGAGAGAGAAAAGTGGGTGGAGGTTCGGGGGAGGGCGGCGAGTCCTCCCCGCTGATAACATTTAAATTGTTGCAGTCGGTAGCATTCCTGCTCTTTGCTCCCAAACCTCCACCCGTCCACCACCTCCTACATGAGCTCTGGCTCCGCTCCGGGCTTGTAGAAGACAGGAGGAAGAGGAGAAAAAGAAGGTGGAGAAGCCTTGAGGAGGGCGGGCAGGGACTCCTCTTCCCTTCCCTCTCCTTCCTGGCGGAGCTGTCAGGCAGGCGGCCAGCGAGTAATGTGGAAATGTGGTCGGCTGGCGTCGACTTGATTAAGTCTGCGCACGTGTCTCTGCAGAGAGGAGACCCCAGGCTTAATCACCCCTCGCCCCGACACCCCCCCCCTCTGCTGTCTCTCCCGCTTTTTCTCTCCATATCTCTTCTTTCTTTATTCCTCCTCCTCCTCTGCTGCCGCTCCTTCTCCCTCCGCCCACTCCCACTTTTTCTTCCCTCTTTCCCTTTTTTTCAGCTTTTTCCCTCCTTTTCTGCCCGACGCTCCTCGCTCCCCGTGTGGAGCTGACTTCTCTTTGTTTGTCAAGCCCTTCTTTCACTCTCTGTCTCGCACTCTTTCTCCCACTGCCCTTTCTCTCGCTCTCTCCCTTTTCACGAACACTCCCCTGAAGAAAATAAAAACAAAACCCCCTCTCTCTCTCTGGATGCTTCTCTGGGCGTGTTGTGTTCAAGGCCCCGTATATTTATCCTCATCTGTGGGAGGAGGTCTGAACACACATCGGAGCTTTTGTGTCTGTTGTATGGGAGCTTCGTTTTCCCATAGTGCACCAGGGCGCACCAGGCAGGGCTGGACCAGAACCTCTCCTGACAGCTCCAGTACTACCTCACCCACTGAGTCCATGAGACGTCCTCGCTCGTTTTTACATGTTGAGCTGCGGCAGAGTTCCGTCCTGACGGGTCAGGTCCAATTAAGTCTTATTCAGAAAAGTTACAAAGCACAAAAAGAAATTAAAAAAAAAACACAGTTGACATTAGAACGTCAGAGGTGATACAAGCCTCCGTGTGCAGCAGTAACCTTGAAGGACATCATCATCATCATCATCATCAGTGTGTGACCAGTGTGTGGGTTGGATCAGAGACTCAGAACCTCCAAGTCTGAGTCCTCGGATCTCATGCAGAAGGATGCGATTATGTCTCCAGAGGAGTCACATGAGAGGGAGATGAAGGTGTCAAAGAGCTCCACTCACTGGTTGTTCTATTTTCCAACCTTCATCAGGAACCGAGAGAGAGAGAGAGAGGGAGAGAGAGAGAGAAGGGGGGAGAGAGAGAGAGGAATGAATAAGTTCAAAGTCAATCCCCCTGTTTGACAAACTGTGAGAGGCACTAGGCCGCAATTTATTCTCACAATCAGACGATCCGTGATGAGGATCTCTGCAGACCATGTACACACACACACACACATACACATTAATACAAACACACACACACACGTACACACACATTCATATAAGTACACACGTACACACACATTCATATAAACACACGTACACACACTCATATAAGTACACACACACATGTACACACATTCATATAAACACACACACACACACATTCATATAAACACATGTACACACATTCATATAAACACACACACACACACACATTCATATAAACACACACAGGTGCTGATTCTTGCACCTTCAGCAGCACCAGCAGAGATGCTTCATCAATCACATGCTGTCGTTGCTCCGGCACGCTAAATGATTCTATTAGCGCGTCACGCCGGCCCCTCAAAGCTCCAACTGTTCCCGCCTCCACCCTGCGGCTTCCAGCGCTCCAGCCCATGCGTTGATAATTTGCCCTGAAAAATTGCAGAGGGACAAACGTCCAATTATGGCTCTGCGCCCCGTTCCCAGCGTTTCAGACAGGCTCTCATAACCGAGCCCTTAGAGATGAATGTGGCACTTCCTCATCCTCTCCTTTAACCCTCGCGGCCTCAGCGCCGTTGATTTGGCGGCTGGGTGTGGAATCACGCAGGTGTTGACAGATATCAGCTGATCTCCAGTCAGTTAAGAACGATGACAAATAAGTGCTGATGAACATGAGCCTGTCATTTAAGGCTCCGGGCAGCGAGCCAGAGTGGGTTTTTCCTGCCCGTCAGTGTGGACCAGTGTTAGAATCATTTCTCTTCCTGCCCTTTTGCTGACAGCAGCTTGGTCGTGTTGTTGGGTCAGCACTGCTGGACTCTGGTAGAATGACATCACTTTCTACACACTGTGCACAACCTTCCAGTATTCTCTCTCTGTGTCCGAAAGTACTTCACTCAGATCTGCTCGTTTAATAACTCCCATACCAGCCATTACATTATAACTAGTGAATAACAGCCGGTCGGGATCTTGTAACCATGGTTACCTGTCAGTGGATGGGATGTATCTGGTAGCATCTGAGTATTTTGTCCTGAAATTGATGAGTCAGAAGCAGGAAAAAGGGTCACGACCGGGTCGGAGCAACTTCAGAACTGCATGTCTTGTAAGTTGTGCCTCGTCTTCAGTGGTTGGTACCTAATTGGTCTAAGGATGGACAACTTATGAACCAACAACTGGGTCATGATTGCCTTGAGGCTGCTTGATGAGTTTGGGACGGGAAGGCTAGCCTCTGTTGTCTTATCCAACAAAATAACAAAAGGTTAATGCGGGTTCTGGTAAGGTATCAGAACAAACAGTACAGATGGATCCGAGTGACGTGCTGTTTCCCCTGTCCACTGCAAGAACAGTGGACAGCCCGTATTTTACCCCCCACCCTCACATCTCGTCTCAGCAGGGAACGTGAAGACCGTTAATATGACCAGTCGTAGACCCTGCTGCACGCACCCAGCCCTCTGATCATCTTTCCCCTCCTCCCGGGTCCGTGAACTCTCCCTGTACCGTCATCCGATCCGCTACAGCAGCGCGGCGCAGTTCCTGACCCGGACAGGATGGTCGCCTGTAGTTATCTTTAAATGAGCGTAAATAAGAGCAGCATTGGTTCCAGTCACCCGAGACCACAGAGCTCTCAGTCTCCAACACCTAAAGGAGCAGTTCACCCACAAAAGAGACTGGGCCAGAGTCTGCTGAAGGCCACGCCGATGGTGGATCAGGTGAGGTAGTACTTCATACTGCTAAACGTTTTTTAACCTTTATTGAACCAAGAAACTCATCACCGCACAGAAAGTGTTCCAAAAGCTGTAAAATAATCATTCACAAATACATAAATGAAATACAAACATGCGTATTTGTGAAAAGGCATCAACATGAAGGGTTTAGTACAAGTCCTGTCAGTCCATCTAAAGGGTTTTTGTAGAGTTCAAACTCTACTAAACTCTCTGTTGTGATCTCCATCATTAATTGTCGGACAACAATCTGATCGTCATTCTGAAAGGACTTGGACGACCCCTTTGAGTTTCGTACAGCTTTTAGTTTGATTCAAGGAGTGATGCATAAACTATGATGCTAAAGGTCACGCATATTAATGTCGTTGGTATCTATGAGTGTTTATAATATAGTGAAAATCCAGACCTGGAGCTTTGATCTCCTAGTCTTTAATAGACCAGAGGACCCAGGAGGGAGGAAGGTTCAACAGGAGGTCATCGTCCATCGTTCAGAGACCAAGAGTTGATTGATGAAAAGGTTCAGGTGTGCGGCAGGGAGGAAGTGGAGGGAATAATCAGGCGAGAAGGAGGCGGGACAGGAAGGCATACAAACTCACCCAGGCAGAGGGGACAGAAGGGATGGGGGGGACAACAAGGAAGGAACTAGATTTATAACAGTGAGACTAGGACAAATATGCAGGTTTGCTTGGTTTCGGCGGAGTCTTGCTCGCTCCTGTCCATCTTCATAGTTTTATATTATTCTGGGATTTAAGGTCTGAACATAACCTGATGTCTTGTGAGTCTCAAGGCGGATTAACCCAAAGGCAAGTCTCAAACATATACAATTTTCACTAAAAGTCCTCATTTCAAGTCTGCAGTCCAGGTAGCAGAGAATCCAAAATGCTGCTATCTTCTGGTTGGATCTCTGAAAAGCTGAGGCCCACCTTGGTCTCGGGGGAAACCCGTGGGGAGACAATCTCCTTAATGTTTATGGTATAGTCTATAATCAGGAGCGAGGATAGGACCTTTCTCAGCTTCCCCGCCCCCTTGGCTGCTGCTGTAATTACCATCCAGGCAGGGACAGACCTGGAGACAGAGGCACTGTCTTAATTGTATGGTGGACCTCGAACGGAAGCTATTAAGGCAAGTCTGCCGAGACACTCTCAGCCTCATCTGCTGCCATAAATCCGTCCGCTCAGAAGAACCACTGCTGCCACTCCCTCCACGACTTCATCCCTTTCTTGCCCTCCTCAGAGTTTAGCATAATGCCACTGATGAAGAAGCCTGATATGAGAATATGAGAACCTTAAGCCAGGTCTTATTATTTTATTGCCTTTACAATCTTCTGTCTTATCTCTTATCACTGTGCAAATAATTGAAAACCAAACTAAAGTAGAGATAAACCCAGACTGACGTGGTTGTTCATTAGCCGACCCCCCGGCCGTACTCTTCCGCCACCAACAGACTCTGAGATGGAGGCCTCATTGAGTTTAACAACTGGTTTGCAGACATCAGATGTTACAACCATCAAAAAACAATGTAGCCTTGGCCTGGAGAAGACATGAGGTCATCGCGGACGATCCAGCCAGCGCCGACGGTTTTGACCCTTAACTCCCCAACACTATAGTTAGAGGGTCAGATAACTGCCCCTCTGCTCCAGGCTTCCAGTCCGGTCCCTGCTGACAGGTGTACCGTCAGGTCCATTCCCCCACAAACAGGATGCTAAAGGAACTGAAGCCGACTGTTTGGGTCTGAGAGGGACTGAAAACAGAGTCTGAGATGTTCTTATAGTCAATGAAATGGTTTTCTATCAATTAACTCATTCAGACGAGAGATTGGATTTCAAGGGTTCCTCTTTTTTTTTACATTCATCTACATTCATCATTTCTACATTCTATATTTCAATTTTATAGTAGGATCAGGGATTCAGGACCTCAGACTCTGAGGAATGTACTTTTATGGGAAATGTTAGTTGCATAACCAATCTCTGACCCTAGAGGCTTAATTTAGCTAGCACGTTTATATTATTGGATATTTTTACTTAAAGTTTCACCTTCAGTTCTTGCTGACTGACTTATAACCCCACTATTCTAATAATAATAATAATCATAATGTGAATTTTTTATTTATCACCTGAAGTCGTACTCACTATAATATTTTGAAACCAGTTCTCCACCTCGGACACCAAACACCCTCCATACCGGTGGACGATGGCTGCTAAACCACCTGAGCTTTGTTTTCCTGTTGTCTCTCTGCAAAGCAGAGATCAGGGGAAACGATGCATTCATGGTCCCTCAGACAGAATCTAAAGGAAATCATCTCGTCTGTGATACAAGATAACTGTCTGATCTCGTAACGGGTGCATGTTTGAGATTCATCAAGATCACCAGTGGAGCTTCTTGGTACGTGTAATGAGAATAATAATAATAATAATAGTCATCATCATCATTTTCATGATAATCAAATTATGAATAAACCTTATTTGCATAGAACTTTTCAAACAAAGTTAAAACGTGCTGTACAGGAGAAAATCAAGTAAATCAAAGGAACCAATAAGTCCTAATTTTAGGATTAATAGAATAAACACAAAAAGTATATATAAAATTATTTAATAATAGACAATCGATCAGTACAATGAGGAATGCATAAAAAAAGTGCACTTTTTGCACAGATAGACTTTTGCCCGCCTTCTCCTCTTCTTTCTGCTTCATCAAACTTTCTCTTCTACAGCAATCAACATTAGGAGGGGGAAGCAGGCCTCCCATGGCAGGAAAGCCCTGGAACAGAAAGGCTGACCACTGTACAAAGGCCTAATTAACGTCCCAGCCCCCCTCCACTGTAGCCCCAACCACGGATGAATGAGAGAATAATGCTCTTTAGAAAAGGAGCACAGTTTCATAATCTAAACCGATTGGCTTATGAGCAGGAAGTCCCCCAGCTAAGAGGGCCCACATGTCGCCCTCCATCTCTTCCTGTCTCTTTCCTCCTGCTGGGGTTAAGCCATGCTGAACGTGGGCCAGTTTTTGACCGCCACCTCCAGCAGACCCTTGCTTCCCTGAAGAGCGGCGCTGATGAACGGCCCTGTTTGTTGGCGTAACAACGACTCGGCTCATGTGCTCGGATTTTAAGAGAAAAGAGCCAATTTAATCCAGAGATGGTGTCCATGGGTTATCCTGGGGGGGTAGAAAAATGCAAGGGTCCGGTTTGAAACCCCCGACCTCACCTCACCACCAACCCCCAGGCCCCCTAAAAACCTCCATCCATGCGAGGGGACCCCCTGACCGGCAGTAATAAATAGATTCTTTCTCTAACATGCCTAATCCTGCTAAACAGCAACAAATCCTATTAGGCCATGAATTATAAATCCTTCTCCAGCACCTCGCCCCCACGGTCCCACTGGAGAAATCCAACCGCCCTACTGTCTTCATAACGAGCACACGCATACCCACATCCGTACAAACAGGAAGGAATGGTCAGAGCGTTGGTAGGTCCGTCTATATGTGCCTGATTGCCTTCATTTATACAGGTGTGAGTGGACAGGTTGTGAAAGGACAGGTGTGAGTGGACAGGTGTGAGTGGACAGGTGTGAGTGGACAGGTTGTGAAAGGACAGGTTGTGAAAGGACAGGTGTGAGTGGACAGGTTGTGAAAGGACAGGTGTGAGTGGACAGGTTGTGAAAGGACAGGTGTGAGTGGACAGGTTGTGAAAGGACAGGTGTGAGTGGACAGGTGTGAGTGGACAGGTTGTGAAAGGACAGTTGTGAGTGGACAGGTGTGAGTGGACAGGTTGTGAAAGGACAGGTGTGAGTGGACAGGTTGTGAAAGGACAGGTGTGAGTGGACAGGTGTGAGTGGACAGGTTGTGAAAGGACAGTTGTGAGTGGACAGGTGTGAGTGGACAGGTTGTGAGTGGACAGGTGTGAGTGGACAGGTTGTGAAAGGACAGTTGTTAGTGGACTGGTGTGGGTGGACTGGTGGGCGACGGTGGCTCAGTTGGTAGAGCAGTTGTCGACTTATCAGAATGTCGGTGGTTCAATTCCTGGCGACTGCAGTCCACATGTCGAAGTCTCCTCTAGCAAGATACTGAACCCCAAGTTGCACCCAATGTCTGTTCCATTAGTGAATGAATGATGGCGTTAAGGGTTACTGCTCCTGATGAACATGTGGCGCCTTGCATAGCAGCCTCTACAATCACTGTATGAATGTTTGTGTGAATGGGTGAATGCTGACTCCAGCTGTAGAGCGCTTTGAGTGGTCAGGTAGACTAGGTATAGTAGACTATATAAGTACAGTATATTTACTAGTGTGAATGAGCTGGTGTAAGTGGGCTGGAGTGAGTGGGCCCGTCCAAACGCTGTTGTACTACTTAACCAGACAGAAGAACTTTCATACAGGCAAGTCTCAGGAATTGCAACTCTTTCTGGATATTATTTATTGTACAAATATCAGGCCTCTTGATTAGATCTTTTGGTCTCTTCATCTTTATGTTGTATTTGTATTTGGTCCGGTGTTTCCTCAGGTTAGACATGTTGCCTCGGGCAGCTGTGCATGAACATAAAGTTCTTTATGGCGTTGCCATGCTCACAGGGTTGACCGAGTCTCTCGTTATGTCCCTCTTAACACTGTCACCCAGTTCAGCTCTCAAACATAATGCAGTTATTGTCCTCAGAAGTACAGGACCACACGGATGTGTCTGGTTATTGAACAATAGAATATCCCGACTAGTTTAAAAGTCTTCTTGTTACAAAGTAGAAGAAGATAGCTTAGATGGCTAACAGGTGAAACAGTGGCTGTGGATATCTTGATGGTGGCCTGAAGCCACACTCAGACTTAATGGCTATGCTAACATCTCTGCGAGGCCGTAATCTAAACTGTCTGAGAGGTAAACCACAGTATAAGGACTGGAACTGAAAAACTGCTAGACATAGACCCAAATTACCTTCAAACTTTGCTGCAAACCCAGATTTGGGGCTAAATGGCACTCTGAAAAGAAAACATTTACCCTGATCCACTGGCTGACATGCAGAGATTACTGACACACCTCAGGCTATACACAAACACTAGAAGAGGGTCTGGCACCAGAGAGGGGGTCATTAACCCCAATTCTGTCCGACTCTCTAATTAGACTTACTTTGAAGAGCAGTTAGAGCCACGTCCTTCTCTAGAGGCTCTACCTCAGGCCTGGAACATCAACCCTCAGTAGGTAGTCTGGTCCCTTCCATGAGGGGACTATTGTTCCATTTTTATTGCTGCAATTGTTACAACACATCTCTGCAGGATTTGTGGGTATTTCAAATGAATAATTCTGTATATTATATCACTAACCAAATGCAATTACCTTCCAGTCTATATTTTGCTCATTATGATCTTAGTTCTTTGTGGTCTCCCAGTAAACAGTGTTTTTCCCACGGCTACGGTTCCTCGTTCCCTCGGCTGCCTGGTGGAAACCTGGCCGCCCAACTCTTTAGTTAATTTGGCAGACAGAGTCGAGTCAGGAAGAGTTCACCGGTCATTAGTCTACTTGTTAGATGTTCGCTCCTCTCCAGTCTTCTATCCGTGTGGTTGGAGGCAGACACTTCTCTCTCTGTTCTCCTCAAATAATGACGGGTTCTGAAGCCTGGCATCGTTAACACTAAACACGGGGGACGTGGTCACAAGGATGTCGGCCGTCTCGGGAACAAGCTCTATCACTGGTTATCTGGTCACCTATACTCCGATGGACAGACAGGTAAAGGGTTTTAGTCCACAGGGCGGTTCTGGAGTTTCACAGCGCTGAAACATTCTAGTGAACAACTGAAGAAGATGGCGACTGTATTTTTCTCCTTCGGTTTATTGTTCAGATTGTTCAGTACCCGACCGTCAGGAGATAAATATAAATACACAGAACAACACAATTACAGAAAAGACTACAGCACCTCTAATACAGAACAATAATATTCTTGAACAAAAAATATGCAGAAAACAATCATACAATACAAGCAATCTCTAACATACTAAAATTTAAGATGTGCAACTTTGGGAAGTTTTAATTTATGTCCAAACTTTCTGCCAAACGTAACAAAGTTACACCAGAACAGAAAACTCCTGTTGTACTTGAGGCGGTGCAACTTGAGTGAAGCGGCTGGTCCGAGGTCTCAGTATAGACCTGACCTTGTGAGGGACACAAAGGTCATCACCTCATCAGCCACCTTCACATTATGACTCAGGTGTTTTCCATCTTTGATGTCAGGATGTAATACCAGGAAATCAAATGTATCTTCAGCTCTTCTCAGGAGACATCCTTACATCGTACTTGTCTCCAGGACGCCTCCCTTTGGATGTTTTCCAGGCTGCTCCTACTAGAACGAGACCCCAGGATAGACCCGGACCCCCGCGAGATCCCTCAGGGCGAGCTGGAGAGTGTCACTGGGGAGGGGGATATCTGGATATCCCTTCTTGGCCTGCTGCCACTGTGACTGAAGCCTGTATAAACAGAAGAAGATGAATGAGGGAAGATGTCTCTATTATTTGTGGAATGCGTTCTACAGTTGAGTTCCAGAAAACCTGAGTTCCTCATGTACAGCTTCTTCCCCCCGAAATCTCCTCTGTAGCATCCAAACCATCTCGGCCCACAGCCACCTCAGAACAGAACAGAACAGAAGAGTGAGCCAGCATGAGGTTGTAAAGTATCTGCTGCATGTAACATTTAAAGGTTCATGAAAAGATCATCTTATGGATAGAACTACTGTAAACAAACCATGTGTTTGTTAAAATGTTATAAAAGACAATTAAAAGGCGGCAGTGGATGAGGTTCATGTCACGGTCAGGCTGCAGACGCGGCCGTCACAAACACCAGAAACGTTTGGATGACTAAAACCTTCACCCTACTCTTCATCAGCAGTGACGGGAATAGATCATTCTCATCTTGGGGTAAAAAATGTCCCTGCATGTAGAAAAACACACTTGTTCCGTCACAGAGCTTTTGTGTTAGAACTTCAGGAGGTCAGACTGACGCTAAACGTGGGCCACCTCTGACCCCTCTGCCCCTCTGCCTCGCCGTGGCCACACACATCAAACGTGGCGTCTTTCTCTATTCTCTCTTTGTCGTCAGCTCTTAATGGACGCTGGCTTTTGATGCGGCTCGCTCGTAGCCTTCGTCTCCAGCATGTCTTCAACAGTGTCCATTGATGTGAACATAAGCGCCGCAGACACTCCGGGAGGAGGAAATATGGTCAAGCCGTATTAAAGCAGCTGCGTCTTGTCGCGTGTGATGAATCTCTCAGCTTCAGAGAAAGAGAGTCAAAGAATCAGGGAGTGAGGGGGTAAAAGCTCTAGAACACATGGATGTCATAGATAGTGCTAACATAAAACAACGCTATCATCCCTAATCCCCCTCAATCCCCTTTATTGAACTCTTCACATTAAATGTGAAGCTACCTTTTGCAGGAAGTGTTTTTTGTGGAAGAAATGTTTTCTTCACACCCCCTAGTCAATAAAAAGTCAAGTCAATTTGATAAATACAAGACGGAGCTCCTCCAGACGAATCAAATTCACCCATTTTGGACTAAATCAACCGGATGAACGGTCAAGAAACTTTGTGTCAGAAACATTTGTAGATAAATCTCCTCCTTGGAAGTATACAACCCACCTTTGCCAAAATCAATCCATTTCTTCCTCGCACTAAAATCTATTAGGGTATCACAACCCACCTTTGCCAAAATCAATCCATTTCTTCCTCGCACTAAAATCTATTAGTGTATCTAATTTGAAAATGATCAATGAAATAGCTTTTGAGATATCTTGTTATGACAAATAATCTCCGGCGACCATGAGCAAAAATTTCAGTTGAAGTGAACCGGTGTAAAGCTGCATTCACACCAAACACTACGTGAATCTTCACAACTCTTTACTCAAGTATCACCTGGGACCATTTGTGTCACTCGCACAAACATCGCTAACCTGCAAATATACAGGATCAAAACGGTCAACATTTCTCTCAACTGAATTGTCCAAAAAGGTGTTTATTTATGGACTCCTTAAGATTTATCTTGTATCATATATCCCAAATGTGTCGTATATGATGTTTTACTCACAAGGGTTCTTTTTTTTATGAAAAACACTGTTTTTCAGACATAACTTTGTCAAGGATTTCTCGCCATCCATTCAGAGCCATCTTTTCACGCGGAGACTTGGCAATTAGGAAGTGGTTGTTCTAACTATTCTCCCTGATAATTCTTACCACGCCACTCTCTGGCACGCCATCATTTAGATAAAGCATTCCTCAAAGATTGTAGTCATCTTATCCTTCCAAGATATGATAAAGGGATGTCTGTTTTGAGGCGAACAGAAGAAGAGCCATCCCTTTGATGGACCAAAGCAGTAGTCATAAAGCTTATCTCACCAACACACACACACAAACACTCACACACACTAACACACACACACACACTCACACACACCAACACACACACACAAACACTCACACACACACACACACACACACTAACACACACACACACACTCACACACACCAACACACACACACAAACACACACACACACACTCACACACAAACACTCACACACACACACACACACTCACACACACTAACACACACACACAAACACTCACACACACTAACACACACACACAAAAACTCACACACACACACACAAACAAACACTCACACACACTAACACACACACACACTAACACACACACACACACACAAACACTCACACACACTAACACACACACACACACACACACACACACACACACACACACACACACACACACACACACACACACACACACACACACACACACACACACACACACACACACACA
>VRLP01004295.1:0-51044 GCA_009660295.1 Lophius piscatorius | reverse complement strand
AAGTCCCTTAGAGAGGCTCGGTCACTGTTCTACTCCAACATCATCAAAACCAGTCCTGGAAATTCTAAGCAGCTGTTTTCCACTATCAATCATCTCCTTAAACCGCAAACTCCCCCACTTACAGAAATTACAGAGGAGCACTGTAATAATTTCATGGCTTTCTTCAAATCAAAAATTGACTCAATCCGTTCTGTCCTTTCTGGTTCCTCCTCTCTACCTATCCAGTCTGCTTACTCACAGTTTGAGATCTCCCAGCCTCTAAAGTGTTTCCCAGAAATCTCACAGCAGGAGGTGGAGGTTATCATCAGGACAATGAAGCCCTCCACCTGTGCCCTCCACCCCTTTCCTACAGCCCTGGTGAAAACTAACATCTCTTCCATCAGTCCCCTGATCACCGCTGTAATAAATCAATCCCTCCAGGCTGGCTTTGTTCCATCTGCCCTAAAAGCCGCCATAATCAGACCACTCCTCAAAAAACATACTCTCGGATCATAATGTGTCATAAAAATATAAAGGATAAGAATAAGAATATATTTAGTCTATGGATTATCAACATATTATATATATCATACAATGCGAATACAATGAGTATATACAGTATAATAAGTGCAATTTACTATAAATATATGTATGGGATAATATAATTCTTATAATATAGTAAGATTTTTAGTGACTTGAATAGTTTTGAATAATTCAAACGTTGCAGCTTTCTCCGTTGACTAAATTTCTATTTAAGTTGCATTGCTGCTTTCAGCAATGCAACTTATTCCCAAACCTACCTGTATGTATTTAAAAGCTCTTTTTGCCGAGGGCTTTGAGTAGTCAAAGAGTTTGAGGGTGTAATCTCTTGAGCCTGACGCGAGGATCTGCTCAGACGGATGGAAGGCGAGGCAGGTGACTTCGTCTACGTGATCGTACAGCGTTCGGATCACGGGGTGATTCTCCATGTTCTGCTGCGCCGTCTCATTCATCATCACCTGACACACGAGGAATCGCAAAGAAAGAGTCACTAAAGAGCTGCAGGATGAAACGCAGTGGTCGCACTCTGGCCTCAGGTGTGCCTCACCTCGATGGGCATGGCACTCTTGGCCAGCATGCGCTCAGTATCCAGGATCTTGATGGAAGCGTCAGCAGAACCGGTGGCAATCAGCTGACCATCACGACTGTATGAGGCCACGCGGCACGGACCCTTATGGGATGTCACGTAGCAGGTCTCATACTCCGATGCTTCGGGAGACATGGTCTGGACATCGGCATCAAATTCCAGATCAATACCAACACCAGGTGCCACTGTGTCGGAGCGCCCGATGGCATACTGAACGGCGCTGTCGTCGTTCTCCAGTCCTGAAAACGGAAGGAAACAAGTACAGTGACAGCGGCTTAAGCCCCGCCCCCAATTTACAGCTGGACCAAAAACTCATCCAACCACCATCTTATACTGGCTTTAATGGAAAACTTCTTAAATGTCTTGTTTGCAAATAAAAAATAAAACGGAACCAGTTCAAACATCAGTGTTCTCCTAAATAAAGTACAAAATGCTACTTTTACCGACGACTGCGCCCTCAGGATGATGAAACCATGAATGACAAGCTTCCCCAGAACATCGTAGAACCTTTAGCCATCCACTAACTTCTGGCGGTGTTCCCGAGGAACCTTAGTCCATTAAGGCCTCCAGTTCTGAACTCTTCCAGGGTTTCAGTACCAATACTGCTTTTAAATACGAATGGATTCAATTTGTGTTCCGGGTCTTCTCCTGAAGCCAAGTCATGGTGGACTTTTGAGGTCAGCTTGGGATCATTGTCTTTATAGAATGTCCGACCATGCCAAAGGTTCCCCCGATCTCAAAAAGGGAGAGAGGATTTCTTATTCTGAGTACTGAATGTATCTTAATCCTCCAGAAGCTGCAGGTTTCCAGGGCTAGAAGAAAAAAAAAAGACAGCCCCACTGCATGAGGCAGAAGCCTCTCAGCTTATGGTTCCGTCCTCCTTGTGAAGACGTGAAAACTGATCCACATGCCAGAAGAGTTCAAGTTCTGTTAACTGCTCCATCGAAAAGCTTCCATTATCTATGTTTTTCTTATCTACGTATCATGTTTCCACCACCCCTGTCCTCTGCATCTTCCTCTGTCACACCAACCAACTCCATGTCCTCTCTCACCACAATCCAGATACCTCTTCTGCCTCTCCTCTCTCTCCTGCACGGCATCGTCATTCCCAGCATCATTATCTCCGTCCATAGAAGGGTTTACGTTAGTTTCAGCTTTTAAAATAGCATAAAATAAAAAATAACTAAGCTGTTTGGAGCAGTAATGGAGATATAGCGTTTTAAGTTTGTATAAACATTACCCAGAAGAACTTCCAGATATTACATTTTTGTGTGACGCAGCGTTCAAAATACAGTCAAGTATCAGTTTGGAGCGGTGACGTCACGTTGTTGCGACGAGTCCAGAGGATTTCACAGATACTGAGAGAGTTTGTTGGAGTTAACGGTAGATTTAAAGGCTGACAATAACTCAAATTAATGAACGAACCTGTGTGAAATTGTCGGAAATAACGCAATCTAGTTGAGCACTGTGAGCCTGTATATTACCATGTTATGTCCAATGACACTTCATGTTCACAGTGCTGAATTTTGGGCCACTATTCATTCATTGGCAGACATTGCACATGAGAAACCACATTATTGATATTAGTTTGGTAATTAGGAAGTATCCTAAATAAAGTGATCCAGTCGATTCTGATCACATTAATGTCCACCTATGGTACCGTTATATCTTGGGGAAGGTTTGAACTCTGAGTGTTTTTTAAGGAAGATCCACTATCCCTCCTCTCCACAGGTCCAAACCATCTCAGTCCGTCCTCTCAGACTTTGTCTCCAGGACTTTTAACCTGGGCTGTCCCTATGATGTGCTCCTTTCTAATCCTGTCCATCCTCCTCACTCCCAGAGAACATCTTGGTCACTGGTTGAATCATTTTAAAATTGCAATAATCAGAGAAAGTGTGTATGCAATGTGGAAAATAAGAAAACAATGGTGACTGAATCATTTTTGCACCAATGGAAACAGGAAGGGGGATTCCTACCGATCTTAGCCAGCTGCATCAGCTGCTCAGAAGGCGACACCACACTCTCTGGTTTGACCTCATTGATGAGGCTGTTGGCGATGTTGGTGTATCCATCGTAGAGCATCTGGCTTATGATGAGCCTGTAGAGGTGCTGCCGGTCCTTCAGCGTCGGTTTGGGGCGATACATGTTGGCTCAGGCCGTCAACAGTGACAACCTATCTGGCTTCAAGAAAAGATAAAACAACAGATACCCTCAGTGCTAAAATAGTTGATCTTCAGCTACGCCTGTTATTTCATGCAGCATTTTCCACCTATGTTAGGACTTTAGTAACGTTATGACAACAACGAATGAATGGAATTTGGGATTAGCAGCGATGCTATAACCGTTAGCTTTGATGCTAGTTAAGGGCTGAAGGTTTAAGCATGACTAAAACCAGTTGTCCGTAATAATGAAAACCATTATGACGCATTGTGTCGTATAAGTTCAGTGTTATTATTTGCTATTTATTTAGAAAAAACAATAATAGCTAACCCTGTTCAAACTTTCAGTGGCGCTTTTGGACCAAAACGTGCGTCGCTTTACGTCTGACGTCACAATAGCTTCTTCTTCGTTGCCTCGAGTATAAATAAGTCTTCTTCCTCTTGTTTTTTTATTGGCCAAATGCAACCTAGGCGGAACTTTACCGCCATCCAGTGTCGAGTTCGTTGCACTCTATGATGCGTTCGAGACACATCAAAATGTGGGAAACATGAACTCCGTCATGGACAAAATGATTTGCCCGCATGGAAAGGTTGTATGTTTGGATGACTGGTGACAAGAATATTAAAAAACGCTATGAAAGTGATTCTAAGAATTATTTCACCATTCATGTTATAGGTTATCACTTGAGATTTATCAGTGAAGCTGATGTCGGGATAGTTTCTTTTTAATACGTCTTTAATAATTGATATTACACCACAAGTTCACTCAAGTTTTATCTGTATGTACTTGATTCGCTGATTGTACGGTTCGTCGTCAGGGCATCCATACTGTTTCTGTCTTTCATCATGTAAAAGACAGAACCCAGATCTCGGATTTCGATCATCCGAAATTACCGAGTTTCATTTTGTATTTGAATGTAGCATGAATCTCTATCTATCGGACAGTAAATATACGATTTTAAGTTTGTCAACAAATTTGTCAGAGCTTTTTTGCAATTATGTAAAACACATTCAATTGAGATCAAATCGTTTATCCTACCTCCTGATTTATATTGACATTGATTTTGCAAAATCTCTCCTTTTGTTTAATTATTTATTTGGATCCCCATAAGCAACTCTTGGGGTCTACACACAAGAAAAGAAAACAAGAAGGCTTTTGATTCATTCGTTAATACTGAACTTATAGGTTTTTAGTAGTCTCTTGAAACTTGTCTTACAGACTGCTTCAATGGTGATGTTTGGTAACGGATTCTTCATCCTCCCTCTTCTTCACCAAATTATTTTCAAACTCCCCCTTCTCTTTTTTTTCCCTCCATATCATGGTTTTGGCAGCAGCTTATATCCCGGGTGCTGCATTACTGCCCTCATCTGGAGTAAAACAGTAGTTTTGATTTTCATTTTATAAGTCGTTTCAGTAAATGCATCATGCCTTTCTATAAAGCAAATACATCAGAAACTTCAAGCTTTGTCCACCTTCGCCAATTTTACAACACAAGACAGGATATGATGGATAACGGGCCTCATGTAGAACCAAACAATACAGCTAAGAATTAGAAGTGTATAAAGCACCCGCACCCCCCTACCTGAAAGAACTACTCACCCCACTGACCTCAACACCATCCCTCCGTTCTACCCACTCATACCGCCTCCTCCTTCCCCGGACTAAGCTCAGCACCATGGGTGATCGGGCCTCCTGTTCTGCTGCCCCTCGTCTGTGGAATGCCCTCCCTGACCATCTGAGGGCTCCACAGACGAATGACACATTTAAAGAAGGACTTAAAACTTTCTTTTTTAGCAGAACCTATAACTTTAATTAACATTGCTGCTTTTTGATCAGGTTTTTATATAATTATTATTTAATTTTTTTATTGATGCTTTTATCTGCTTTTATCTTAATATTAGACTGTGTTGGTTTCAGTCAGTGTGTTCATGAACCCACTCACTGTTTTAATCACACCCTGGATTTAGTCCTGACTCACTTCACTGACACGGAACAACTAGCAGTCCATACACAGAACCCACTGCTATCGGACCACTGTTTGATAGCTGTTGAATTTGCAATGCTAAATCGCTCGCCAATGGAAAAATCATTCTACGTAGAAATATATCTGAAGAAGCTGTAACAAGATTTAAAGAAGGTCTATGTTCTATGTTACTCTGCACTGATAGAGGAAAATAAAAACAACTCCGGATTTTTTGTTCAGCACTGTAGCCGGGCTGACTGAGTCAGCATGAGTCAGAGTCAGAGTCAGAGTTCTATTGAGACCCGTATTTCTAGAACCCTTAGTAGCGACGACTTCATGAGTTTTTTTAATGACAAAATTATAATTATTAGGGACAAGATCCATAACCTCCTGCCTTCAAATGGCTCAAGTTTACAACAACAACAAACAACAGACAGACAGGCCGCTTCAGTCCTATTGATCTATAACAATTATCTTCCCTTATTTCCTCATCCAAAACAATAAACCCGTTTCCTAGACCCTATCCCAACTAGAACCTGTCTCCTAGTCCTCATCCCAACTAGAACCTGTCTCCTAGACCCCATCCCAACTAGAACCTGTCTCCTAGTCCTCATCCCAACTAGAACCTGTCTCCTAGATCCCATCCCAACCAGAACCTGTCTCCTACACCCCATCCCAACTAGAACCTGTTTCCTGGACCCCATCCCAACCAGAACCTTTGACCTAGATCCCATCCCATGTAGAACCTGTCTCCAAGACCGTATCCCAACTAGAACCTGTCAACCTAGATCCCGTCCCATCTAGAACCTGTCTCCTAGATCCGATCCCATCAATCTGTCTTTAAATTCAGGCTACGTACAAAAGTCCTATAAAACAACCATAATCAAACCGCTGCTTAAAAAGCCGACTCTTGATCCAGAGGCTTTAGCAAATTATAGGCCGATATCTAACCTTCCTTTCCTCTCTAAAATCTTAGAGAAAGTGGTGGCCGAACAATTGTGTGATTTTCTGCGTAAGAATAGTTTATTTGAGGTTTTCCAATCACGAGTTCACCATAGTAGAGATAGCAGCACTGGTCAAAGTTACGAATGACCTTTTAATGGCATCTGATGAGGGACTAGCCTCTGTTCTGGTATCTGGTCTCTGCTCTGGTATCTGGTCTCTGGTCTCTGTTCTGGTCTTGTTGGATCTTAGTGCTGCATTTGATACTGACCACCAAATTCTAATACAAAGACTTGAAAACCTAATTGGCATCAAAGACACTGCATTAAACTGGTTTAAGTCATATTTATGTGGCAGATCTCAGTTTGTATCTGTTACCAATGAATCCTCCATGCAGATCAAAGTTACCCACAGAGTTCCCCAGGGATCTGAGCTTGGACCAATATTATTCACACTATATTTTCTCCCTTTAGGAAACATAATCAAGAAACACTCCATAAACTTTCACTGTTATGCTGATGACACACAATTGTACTTATCAATGAAACCAGGTGAATCTAATCACTTATATAATTTAGAGGCGTGTCTCAAAGACATTAAGACCTGGATGACCTGCAACTTTTTATTATTAACTTCAGATAAAAGTGAAGTTATTGTGTTGGGACCCAAACACCTTAGAAACAATTTATCTGATGATATATCTATTCTGGATGGTATGACCTTGGCCTCCAGCACCACTGTGAGGAACCTGGGAGTTATCTTTGATCAGGATATGACCTTTGACCCCCACATAAAACTGATTTCTAGGACTGCCTTTTTTCATTTGCGCAATATTTCTAAAATACGACACATTCTGTCACAAAAAGATGCAGAAAAGTTAGTTCATGCATTTGTTACTTCCAGGCTGGATTACTGTAATGCCCTACTAGCAGGTAGTCCCAATAAGTCTCTCAAGCCCCTCCAGGTCTAGACCAAAACTCTTGACTGGAGTTTTGGTCTAGACCTGGAGGGGCTTCTCCTTCTGGAAAACACCTTGTGACAACTGTTGTTGTGAATTGGCGCTATATAAATAAAGATTGAATGAAAGGGCTTGAAGCATGAATCTTCTGATTGGGGGTCTGCCGCTCCACAAACTGAGCTACAGCCGCCCCGACTAGAGAATAAGTTTACTAAATCTGCATCTTTAGTAACGTACAGTAAGTTGTTTTCTATTGTGTGGAAACAACTTCTTCTACCTCCTCTTTGTCTTTGGGCTGTTCCCTTTCAGGGTTTAAACATCGGATCATATGTTTCCATTCATAGTTTGGGCCAGTACCCTACTGGTTAACAGTACCAGGGATTTACATGGGCCCCCACCAATCTGGTTTGGAAATCAGTTCCTCATATTAATTTGGGAATCGATTTTACGCCGGATGCCCTTCCTGCCCTACCCATTACTCCTAAATATGGAAAATGACCTTGTGGCCTGACAAGGCTGGTCGCTATCGCTAATGTTAGCATCAGGGGCTATGTTAGCTATGAGCTGGCAGCTTATCTCTTTAAGTTGAGGCGATGATTCAAGCTCGAAGTTCTCCGACACTACAAAAAAATTCCTTACCGCGAAAATTTCCATCAACAGTTCATCAATTACTGATGGGGACACGATACAATAAAAAACGCGTTACTCCTGTTCCTTCCTCCCTCCATTGACTTCCTGTGTATTTCAGGATTAATCTAAAGATTTTGTTGTCTGCTTATAAACCCTTGAATGGTCTGGCTCCGTTTTCCCTGGCCGACACTTTAACACCAGCGCTGTCAAACTCAATCGCAGAGGGGGCCAAAGTTAAAGAGAGAGACCACATCGAGGACCGATCAGGACATTTTATTAACTTTATTATTTTATTCTTATTTTATTAACTCAGTTTATAGAATTCTGAACAAACCAAAGGAAGAGAATATACTAAGATTACTGATTTAATTCAAAATAGATGAGCTCATAACTCATTTTTATTTCTTCCTCTCAATCAGCAGAGAATCGTTTTATAATAAAAGTTTTTATTCCCAGGCGTCAACAACAGCCAGAAAACTATATTTATACAAGTTAAAAATCACATCTAAAATCAATTGGTTTTCAAACATCAACAGAAATAAACTTTAAATGTTTCTTGGTAAACGTTTGGACTTATTCAGACACTTCAGTCTCCTGTCACAATAAAAGAGTAAAAGTAGAAAACGGTCATGAACAGAATAAAGGAGTATTTCACAGTAAACGTGAATGACTTCATGTGTTTTCTTGTTTTTAACGCAGCAGCACCGACACACGTTTAACGGCTGGAGGACGTGAACGCACCTCACCAATTAATGAAAACGTGCGTTCTGTTTACTAATACGTTTATTATTCTTCGTTTTAAAAAAAGATTTCTCCTCTATAACTCCGTAGAATCTCTTCTAAGGATCAGAAATGTTTATCAGAGTGACTGGATGAACGATGTTAACGGAGGAGCAGGAGGAGAAGCGCTGGCGCTATTGATGGACGTGCCCTGCTATCGCAGTGCATTCTGGGATTTGTAGTATCTGTGGTGTTTGCGCTGAATAGCAGCGGGCCAGTTATTATAAGATAAGATAAGATAAACCTTTATTAGTCCATCAACTGGGAAATTGCATTGTTACAGCAGCAAGAGCATATTACAGAATAGAATAACATTATATACAATTAAATTAAATTAAATTAAATGTGCAGTTGAAATGTTGACATGTTGAATAGTATACTATCCCATAGTGCAAAGTGCAAGTGAGGCGTGTTTATGTGTGTGTGTGTGTGTGTTACTAGCAGTGCTGGTTGAATAACCACCACATATAACCAGCCTTATAAAAATTAAATGTTGTGTTAGGGATCGGACATCTTTTTTCTGCGGTCCTGATGTTGCCTTGAGTTTGACAAATGCGCCTTTCACCCTTACACCCCACTACTGTCTCTCAGGTCAGCTGACCGCTCACTCTTTGTAGTCCCTTAGGCACAGTGGGGACCAAACTTTTGCCTTCGTAGAACCCAAACTCTGGAACGAGTTGCTGATATTAGGCAGGCCCCTATGTTGTTTAAATCCCGCCTCCAAACACATTTGTTTTCCCTGTGACATCAGAGCATCAGAGTCGCTTGTGCTTCTTGCCGCCATGTTTTATCGTGTTTCCATTGTTTTTATTGCGTTGTCTCGCTACGGGTTAGCTATGTTAGCTTATTGCTAACATATGATGGGAATTGCCATTTACATACTAACAGAATTAGCCATGACATATGTACAATGAAACTATTTAACTTTACCAACGTATTTTTCAGTTAAACTTGAGAGAGTGTTTGCTGATGAGAGCTTTAAGCTAACGGCCTATGTTAGCTTAATGCTAACATATGATGGGAATTGCCATTCACATGCTATTTTTTTAATGATGAAGAGGGTCTTCATCAAACACGGACTTCTGTATTTTCCACATTCATGCAACACTTTTCAGGTACACACTAGTGAGCACACAACAACGAGTGAGTGTTTCGCTACCAAACAGAGAGAAATCAATGTTAATGTATAGATAGTTATTTATTTTGAGATATGCTTACGCTTCAGATATTTATTTTAATTTATGTTAATTTATTTTGATATCTAAATATTTTATTTATTTATTACTAATGTCAAAATAAGACGTTTTAGAGTGATTATTCAGTCACAAATGGTCATTTATAATAATCTGCAAATAGTTATTTCTGTTAACCTGAGATAAATGTTTTTTAAATGTAATTTTTAAATGTGCCACCCTTCTCCGAGTCTCCGCCCCAACATGGCCACCCCATCAAAAAAAATTCCTAGACCCGCCCCTGAAACTGAGCAAACACAAATTACAAGTTTGAAATGATCTGGTTCCTGAAACCAAAACCGGGTCCATGGGTCAAAGTCTTTGCCCCCTTAAAAAACCCATCTACCATCCGGACCCGATCACTCACATCATCTCTGTGCCAAAATCAAAAGAAATTCCAGAAGATATGAGGAAGAAAGTGATCCAACCGGATCCGTCTGGGACCGGTACGGATTAACTCTGAGATTCTGGTACTCCTGAGATCCACAGTGAGACATGTTTTCTACAGATGAAGGACAGAGAGAGTGAAGCTTCACAGAAGATTATGATGAAGGATAATCATGGAGGTCTATCGCCTCCATAAAGGTCAGAGGTCATGACCCCAGTGTTGAGAATGTGGCCAGGAGAAAGCCACCGCTGACCCAGAAGAACATTAGGGCTCATCTGATCTCGTCTTCATGACCTTTTAGAAAACCTTTGGGAGAATCTGCTCCGGACCAATGAGTGGAAAGTTGGAGTGACTGAAGACGTCGGTCCATCTGGTGGGAACCAAACGCCTTATTCCACTAGAAGAACATCAGACCGACGGTAAAACATGGAGGTTGGTGTGGAATGCTGTGGAGATGCTTACATAATAAAAAAAAAACAGAATTCTGCTGGTTACCAGACGGTTCTGAGGGAGAATGTGAGGTCATAGCTCAAACAGAACTCTGTCATGCAAAAGCTAGACGATGAATGTCATGAGGTGGCCTTCAAAGTCTGGACCTGAAGTCCACTGAGATGCTATGGGCCGGGCCAGAATTCCTTCCACAGTGATGTCAGACTGATCTCCAGCTATCAGGAGGGTTTGTCTGATGGTGCTGCTAAAGGTGGAACAATAAGATGTGAAATTCAGGGGGGGGGCCGATACTTTTGACACAAATTATACAAATGTTCAGTCAGTAAAGATTCATTATGTCGGCGAAAAGTCGGGGACTCATCGTCAGATACTTCGTATTAACGCGATAAAAAACTATATCATGGTTCATTGTCATTGAACTGGTGTGATTTTTGGAAAGGTCGGTTTATTACTTTTGATACTGGGGGGGCTGTATCTCCAAAAGTTATAATAATAATAACTATAATAATAATAATAATTATTAATACAATTTCTCAACCGTTCTTACGATTTAGTCCAAATTTGGTGCAGATGAATCAACTCCTGGAGATCTATCGTGTTCATATATATGTGTATATATATATATATATATATATATATATATACATGTACATGTGCATATATATATATACACACCATATATAAATATCTATATATATGTATTATATTTTACTCTAATAATTCATATTTCACTCACTAGGGAGAGATTTGGTACAAAAAAACAGATATATTCAAATGTAACTTCTAAATTTTTAGTCTCATTTGAATCGACTCTTCGAGATCTATCTTATTAATATATAATATTTCTTCCCAAAAAAACACAGTTTTTAGGACATAACTCCACATTTAATTTGAGGAGTTCAGTCAGGGGGGGTCGCTTGTACCGCGCAGGGGGTTGGGGTCTTTTCAGGGACATCGTAGCCCCGCTGTCAGGGACGACGGCGTCGTCATTAAACAGACACACATTAAAACAGACACAGATATTTCCACGGTGTCAGTTCTCATACTGTGGTTCTGAAGACAAAAGTGGGCCGAGAGTCTGCTGTAGGTTCTGAGGAGGCATAAATGAACATATGAGCCGATGGAACACCCACCCACACACCATCTCTCCGTCACCTCCTCCTGCAGGGTGGCTCACGGGTCCAAACCGGCCCAGAAGACAGAAAAAGTACCGCAGATGGATCCTCAGCCTGTTGGAATGGTACATCTGCTGTTTGCCAATTCATTTCTACAAAAATCACCAAAGTGTTTATTTCTCTTCAGTATAAGGCTGTAAAAAAAAAAAAAGAAAAAAAAAAGAGAGAGCCGGCCTCCTTCCTTCACATTCCTCCCCGGAAAAAAATGTGTTTGTGTCGAGCGACTGAAAAACGGACTCAACCCGCGGTTCTTGAGTCTGATAAGCACAAAATAAACAACTTCAGCCAAGTTTTGGGGTTTTTGGGGTTAAATAACCTGTCAGCCTGTGAAGCGCAGGACGGGAAGGCATGTTCTTTCTCTGGGGTCACCACCGACCGTCAGCTGTGGAGGCTGACCCCGCCGTGTCTCCTAGTAACCTGAGTAACATCGCCAAAATATCATCCATCAGCTGAGCGACGCATCTGCTGCATCTGGTCGGGGGTGGAAATCTCCTAAAAATCCATGCGGCATACAGACGCTGTGACGGAAAAACCTTCGACCGACTGACTCAGTCTTTAAACATGTAAACAAGCCCCCCACCCCCCAACCCCCACCCCCCCCGTCTGAGGACGGGGAGCTGTATGGGAAGAGTAGAAAACGTGCGTGGTCGGCGGTTTCCATGTCAACACAAAGCATGTTCTCCAGCGAAGAAGCCTGCAGTTGCCTTGGAGACCAGCTGGAGTCTGCAGCAGTAAAATGATAAAAGACAAAAAAAAGAAAAAAAGGTTTATTCTCTTCCAGGAGATGTCATCTGATAAATTCACGGACGATCCCACACAGTGACACACTGTCGGAAGAATGTGAGCGCTTGCATCAGAGGTTCCTGGGAGAAGGACGTTTCAGAAAACAGATTCGACCTACAGTCACGACCTTTGGATTCTAAACGGATGAAATGAGAAAGTTGGATGTGAGAGTGAGGAAGTTGAAGAGGATTATGGCGGCAGCTGAACTTCTTCTTTTGTTCCTTCTCTTATTCCAGGTTTACTTCTCTGGTCCGGTGTAACCGTTCATGTCAGCATCGGTTCCAGACTCTAAGTCTGCCGACAACTCCAACAAACCCTCTGAGTATCTCTCAAATACTCTGTAGCCTCTCATCTCCTGCGCCTTACACTTCAGCGTCTCTGTCCAGCCCACTGAGACCCTAAGCTCCACCCCCAAAAGATCATCAAAGAGATCAAAGGAACTCTTGAAACTGAGCCCCAAGCTCCACCCCCAAAAAAAAGCGTCAGTAGAATGTTGCACACAATCTGCCATAACATTATAACCACCGACAGGACACGTTACAACATCATTGCAGGAAGATTATCAAGCGTAAAGATGTGTTCAACTTTAACAAGAGGTAAATTCTGATGAGTAGACAACCGGGTCAGAACATCTCCAAATCAGCAGGTCTAGTTATGTGTTCCAAGGTCGTCTAAGCAAGAACGTCCGCTGAACTCAACTGATGACAGACTCGTTAAATTTCCCAGGAAAGTCGTTCGATCAGAAAAGATCGGATCTACTCGATCTATCTTGTATACATCGTGTTTTACTCTAACAGTTCGCGTTTTATTCACTAGGGGGAGCTTTTTACAACAAACATTGTTTTCCAAGCGTAACTCAAAAACTATATCATGGATCCTTTTCAAACTTCATACCCACATAAAACTTAGTGTGAGGAAGAACTGGATTGATTTTGGTTGTATATCGGTTATATATTTCTAACACTAGGGGGAGCTTTATTGCCAAAAGATTTCGGGACATCATTTCTCAACCACTGATCCGAATTAGTTGCAGTTCGGACTCGAGGAGATCTATCTTGTGTATTTCATATTTTACCCAGATTTTAATCTAGTAGTCCGTGTTTTACTCACTTCAGGGAGCTAGAAATACTGTGTTCATATTTAATCTGATGGGAAGGTCAGTCAGGAGGATTGCTTGCACAACGCAGGGGATTGGTGACTTGTCGGGATACGCCCTTGCCGTCAGGGACGACAGCGTAGGTCTAGTCGACGTAGGTATTCGGTTCGGTTGACATAAAAATGAATACGTTCGCCCAAAGTGCCAAAATAATACATTTATTCCTTTCTAAGACATTTAATCCAGTGACATCTTGGTGTAGTTAGTTTACAGTAATTAAAATGTGATACGATGGTTTTATTCTTCATCTGCTAACGGCTATGTGGACAAAAAGTGGGCGTAGATGTGAGACAGTATGTGTCGCATTTGTCTGACGGACTAGAAGATGAGATTCAACCTGTTGGTGTTAGTTCAAACTACAAGCTTTACTCTTTATTGTTGTTGTTTTTTAAGTTAAAAAAATGATTTTGTTGTTTTTATTTGTTTTTCTATACATACCAGCTTTACTCTTTATTGTTGTTAATTCTCTCTCTCTCTCTCTCTCACTCTCTCTCGCTCTCTCTCTCTTTCTGTCTCTCTCTCTTTCTGTCTCTCTCTCTCTCTCTTTCTGTCTCTCTCTCTCTCTCTTTCTGTCTCTCTCGCTCTCTCTCTCTCTTTCTGTCTCTCTCTCTCTCTTTCTGTCTCTCTCTCTCTCTATATATATATACATGTGTGTTTTATTTTAACTTAACTTGTTCTGTTTACAAACTTTCCTCCTTGTTGTTTTTTTTAATAGCATTTTTAATTTCTATTTATTTATTTGGTTTTTCCAAATGTATTCTTTTGTTTTGAATTTTTTTTCTGTACATACAAGCTTTAAACTTTCTAACGCAAAAACCCATTTCAAAACATGTTTTCGGACTCCTCATCTCGGAACAGCGTTCAAACGATGTAAACACAAGTTATATCAACACGAGAAGATTAAGAAGAAGAGGAAGAAGAAGAAGAAGAAGAAGAAGTTTGGGACGAAGGAGATGCAGTGAGTGAGGTGGTTCTGTGGAAAAAGCTCGCTCCAGCCTCTCAGAACCGTCCGTTTGTTCTGTGGCTGTCAGAGTGAGAGCGGTGAACGTTCAGCCGAGCCGCCACATCAACTCCAGCTCTCCAGCTCTGCTGCACCCTGCTCTTCGTGGGCGTATGAAATTCGGCGTGTGGGAGGAAGTAGGTAGGTGGGGGAGCGAGAACACAAGTGAGCGACAAGTCAGATACCGCCTCAAACTGTTGATGGTTGAAGTCCGTCAGCCGGCCGCCGTGACTGTCGAAGGTAAGGCCTCCGTCGCTGCAGCTGCTTTCACTTCTGCTCAGAGCTTTGTGTCAGCTTCAGATCCCACCATCTGTGCTCAGGGCCCCCCTCTCTCTCTCTCTCTCTCTCTCGCTCGCTCCTTCCTGCTGATCACTGTTATAATCTGTGTTTTCAACTTGTCCTCCGGAAGTCTTTGTTTGACAGCCTCACACCCACCCAAGCAAGCCCTTCTCCTTCCCTCCGCTCTCTCTCCTCCTCTCTGCCTCACCACTTTCCCTCCCCATCCTCTCTCTCATTTACATTTGTTCCGCTTCCTCGTGACAAGAAACAGTTTCATGTCAGATCAGGAGGGAGAAAGATCAGACTGGAGGCGAAGGAATGGCCTGGATGTTAGAGCAGATTTTAAGGGAGCGGGTTTGTGAGGATGGAGCCGAGCCTCCGGGTCGTCGCTGCCGGCCGAGCTGCAGTCTGAGAAGGTAGGTGACCTCGGCTTCTTCTCTTCCCAACTGTTGCTCCTGAGTTTTTTGGCCCAGCTCTGACCTCTGATGGAGTTATTCCTGCCGACGCTGAGTAATGAGGCTTTCTGGCATTTCCCCTTTTTCAAATGTCACAGCAGCATGACATCAATAGAGAACATAACACGAAACAAATCCAAATCACACAAGAAACCAGAGATCTTGAGTGAAATTTGTTTTTAGTAACTCCCCCCCAAAAGTTGGGGATATCATGGAAGCGTCATCGTTGCGTCACCGCCGCGTCCCTCGGCCGCATCCCCCGCCGCGTCCCCCGCCGCGTCCCCCGCCGCGTCGCCCGCCGCCTCAGACCCTTCTTGTTGACGCTATAGCTCAAAAACTATTTGGATCGTTTTCAGATTTTGTATCCCCATAGACCTTAGTGAGAGGATGAACTGGAATGATTTGGGGAGAAGTCGGTTGTATACTTCTGACGCTAGGGGGAGTTTTATCCCCAAACATTTTTGGCCATAATTTGTCAACCGTTGCTCCAATTTAGTCTAAAATCAGTGCATATTAATCACCCTGAGGAGATCTACCTTGTAATCATCGTATTTTACTCTCAAAGTTCAAACTTTACTCCCTAGGGGGAGCTATGTTACAGAAACCCTGTTTGCCAGACATAGCTCAAAAAATGTTTCATGGATCATTTTCAAATTGTATACCCCCATAGGCCTTAGTGAGAGGAAGAACTGGAGCGATTTTGGGAATGGTTGGTTGTTTATTCATGACACTAGGGGGAGCCTTTTCTCCAAACGTTATTGGGCCATAACTTCTCAACCGTTGGTCCGATTTAGCCCAAATCTGATGCGTACGAGTCGACTCAAGGAGATCGACCTTTTCACAGAAATATCAAATTTGAATCTAATAGTAAATAATCAGCTATCATTTTGTTGAGTTCTGTTTCCTGTTGAAATACCTTTACATTTAATATGAGGTGTTCAATCTGGGGGATTGCATGTCCAATGCAGGGGATTGGGGACTTTTCGGGGCTATACCCTTGCCGTCGGGGACGACGGCGTTGGTCTAGTTTACATTTCAATGCTTTGCTGATGTTCATTATCTGTGACGATGAAAATCGTTCTGGCTTCATTTTGAACCGAAACACTTCTGCATCAATTCACACCGACTGATTTAAATGTTGAGGTTTTTTTTTCTTTCTGGAGTTGCAGCACGTGTAGAAAAAAAAAAAAGCGTATTTGCATCGCTGTAAGGAAGCGAAACCAGTAAAAGATTTAAGTTTCCAAGGTATGAGTGATTAACAATATCCTGAATCTCATCATAAGATTTTATGTTTGTAGTTGACTGTTACACTAGAGATACCATTAGTATTTAGTCTTTACGAATACACACTAATCTGCCATAAGATTATAACCACTGGCAGGAAAAGGCAGCATAGCACTACTTATGGTGTTATAGTGGCACCTGTCAGTAGGTGGAACGAAAACATTTCCTCCTGGAAGTTGATGTGCTGCCTAGGCGACAGGATCAGAGTGTCTGCAAAAGTTATCCTGTGTTGTACCGGTTACCACAGTCGTACTACTGCACCTAACTACCGTAAAAAAAAGGAATGCTGGTTCTGATAGAAAGGTGTTAGAACACGCAATGCATCGCAGAATAGTTTTGGCAGCAAAGGGGTATCCAGGGAAAAAATAATTAGTGTTTCTATTTTAAATTCTGATCTAAATTTCTGTTTTGACTTGTTAGTTTATTCTGTATCTGTAAAGCGACTTTGAGTATTTATAGAAATCGCTCTATTAATAAAATTATTATTATTTTTCCTCAACGGTTGAGAAATTATGGCCCGAAAACCTTTGGAGGTAGAGTTCCCCCTAGTGGGCGGAGATATACAGTCGACCTTTCCTGAACCAGTTCTTCCGCACACTAAGGTCTATGGGGGTATAAAATTTGAAAATGATTCATGAATCAATCATTTTCATAGTATTTGATGAGTATTTTCGTATATAAAGCGCCCCCTAGTGAGTAAAATGTGAACCGTTAGAGCAGACAAAACATTTACAAGATCGATCTCCTCGTTTCAGGGATATCATGAGCAATAGTGAGAAAAAAATAGTGATAAGTTACAAGGGATATGAATATATATATAATATAATATATATATATATACCAATAAATAAATATGGAGGTATTTAAATAGGAACAGAAAATGTAAAATATAAAATTAAAAAACACTATAAATAAGAGGAGATATAAAAATATGTAGATGTTTATGTTCATATTTATACAGATTTAAGAATATTCTGGATACATGTATCGGTTTTATCTATCAGAGTTTCATAGTATAGTCAGGTTTTATTTATGTGATGCAATTATTAGCTCGCTAGTAATAATTCGGCCACACATATCATCATAAAGAAAAACTTTACTCAAACCTGTGCTGAATTCAAAATACGCCTAAAATAAAAATTCTCCCCAATGCACATTCATTTATTCGTTCATGATCTGTGACCACGTCTCCCGTTCAGGGTCGTGGGGGCTGGAGTCTATCCCAGCCGACGTTGGGCTAGGGGCAGGGTTCACCCAGTTGTAATATATGCAGCCCGGTGTTATTGTTCGGTTCACTGAATGTTTGGGATGTTATAGGGGGGATAAGCAGCCCCCCTTCAGGGGTCGGAAGATCCAAAGGTTTTCCGGTGTGTCAGAAGTGGCAGGGTCTCGACTCGATCGGCTGACGTCAGCGCCATCTTTTCTCACTGCGCCTGTGAGAAGTGGCGGAGCGTCTGGGTTGCCATGGCGATACAACGCGTTGTTATAATGAAATAGATAATTAATAAGTGGTCATAAAGTAGAAAGTATAGTTTGTGGCTAATAAGAAAGGACGAATAAAAAAAGGTTCACAGCTGTCAGAGCGGTGCTAGCTATAAAGCTAACACTCTATACAGTCAAACGTAGCTCGCTTACCCAGAATTCTCTCTGTTAAATAGACCTGCCAAACTCGCCAAGACATTCTGGACACCTACGCGTCCAGATACGCGGCAACTTTAAAAAAAAAAGAAGAGGTTTCGGCACAAGGGGTTACAAAAAAAATTCGTTTTTCTTAGCATGTTGCTAACAAAAAAACCCTTTTTTTCTGCCTCCTAGCTTTCAAACAAAACTTCATGACAATTGTCAATAGCGACCACAAGCTACAGGAACCAGACGGGTCGTACAGTGTGAGCACAGCAATCTTGAGCTTCCGCAAATGTTTGATTCGTACAGCGTTGAAATCGGAATAAAACGACCACGATTCTACGGTCATACAGTGTAAGCCCAGCTTTAATGTGATAAACAAATAACGTGGATCATTTTCAAATTTTTACACCGACATAGACCTTAGTGCGAGGAAGAAATGGATTGATTTTGTTCAGTTGTATAGGCAAGCTAAAGCTAATTTTAGCACTTAGCAACTCCCATAATCCCTTACAGCAGAGACACAAAATGGCAGCCATGGTCTTAAAGGCTCCAACCTCGCTCGTCAAATAAGCTAGCGGGCTTTGCTTTAGCACATTATAAATTAAAATACGGTAGAACCGGCACACTTCAGAAATGAGATCGTACATACGTCTGAATAGAGATCGCAATTTCTTTTTACGATTAATCGCCCCAATACTTCCTGTGTTACATACCTTCACAGTAAGAGCATACTGTTTCGTCTGAAACACCACCACCACTGGAGAGCTGAGGAAAACCGATGACACGGACAAAACTACAGGCAGATTCTTGAATCTGAACAGATAGAAAACTTTACCCTAGTTCACAGCATCACAAACATAATAATGATTTAACGGGAGCTGGATCATAACATACGAAAAATAAAAGTGCGATCCATGCCGGGTCCATCTTTGTGGGTGAATTATGAAAGATCATGTGACATGCCGGAGCAACATCAACGCACCAGGGAAAGAAATGTATTTGACTTCATTTGAAGCACATCATATTTTCTTGTCAATGGTTATAAACCCAGAGTAGATTGAGACCCTCGTAAAGCAGGGCTCAGAATTTAGCGGTCCATCTACATTCCAACCCTCAACTATGGTCATGAGCTTTGGATAGTGACCGAAAGAATGAGGTGGAGGACACAAGCAGCGGAAATGAGCTTCCTGCCTCGGGGGGCTGTGCTAAGCCTTAGAGATAAGGGGAGGAGCTCAGACGTCCCGTGAGAACCGATGGTCCTTCCCGTCAAAAAGAGTCAGTTGAAGTGGTTCGAGCGTCTGATCCGGATCCCCCAGGACACCTCCCTCTAGAGGTTAGACCCAGAACTCGCTGGAGGGACTTTACATCTCATCTGGCCTGGGAATGCTTCGGGATACCCCAGGATAAGCTGGTAAGTGTTTCTGGGGAGAGTGATATCCTGAGATCCCTTCTTAGCCTGCCACCATGACCCGGCGGAAGAAAATGGATGGGCGGATGGATGTGATGACAAAGTCGTCACATGCTGTTGTGAAATTGAAGCAGGCCGCTAACCGAGGGAAAAACTAATAAAGTATCTGCAATAAAAGCATCTGATGTACCGATCTTTCCGTTATTCCTCTTCTGGTGTGAGTCAACCCCCCACATCTCCTTCCGATACTTCTTCATCCACGATTTTGTCTCATGTGTTTATTGCCTGCATAAAAACTCTGGAGGGTTAAATTCCTGCATAACCTGCTCTTGAGATGAAATTGCCGAGATTCAAACGTCTTTACTTTTTCTCCCAGCTCTATAAACATTCACCCAAAAAACCTTCAAGCCTAATATTTAAGATTCATGTATTTATATGAAACATGTTAAATTCCCATGCATTTTTGCATTACATTATTTTAACTTCAAAACACTAATAAACTTAATGTGATGCATAATTGCCATTAAAACATGGATGAAACAAGTAAAACACATATTTATGGAATAGTTCTAATAAATCTTTTTTAAATACATTTCCCCTTCAAAACGAGGTCATTTCCTGGAAATTATACGTAAACCAATCTCATGAACTTTAGCCAGTTGGCTGAAATTTGAATAAATATATTTTGAAAATATGATTAGATAACTAAAATCATATAGTGGCAAGTATTAAAACGTACATTTTTTTGAGTGCGGGTATCGTCGAGCATCACAAACGATCTATATTTGAAATAAATTTGGAGAAGACAGCATTGCAAAACTCATCCCTGTGGATTTTTATAACTTGCCGAATGAATGACTTCATTATCTGTCTATCCTTCAGGGTCGTCGTCACCTGTTTCAGCGCATCGATTCGTTTCTATGCTAACAAAGACAAAAGAAAAACTGGAATGAAGTCTTCTTTCTTTGAGACCAGAAACCATCCGGGCTGAAAATAGACCGAGCGGTTCCTTGAGATCTGAGACAAAAAAAAAGGTCTAAAGCAAACTGTTCTTCTCTTACAGGTAATTAGAGACCTGGCACTGGTTTATCACGACAGCTGCTGTGTTACCATGGAGACTGGCAAGCCAGGTTTGGCGAGTGCGCCAGTGCACATCAACTCGGTTGCAGCGCAGACGGAGAAAAGGATGGACATCCACGCTCCCCTGATGGCTGTTTATATCCCTACGGTTCCTGCTCTACCAGCACAGCATTACCCTCCGCCTCCTGCTCCCGCTGGCGAGGCCGCCACAGTCCATCTGGCGGTACCGCCGCTTTATTCCATGGAAACGCTTCCCTTTCTGACACTCCATATTGCCGGTGGGCTGCAGTCTCAGTCAGGACTGAGTCTGGCAGGTGTTTCTTCTTTTTCAGCCAGACCCAAGTCAGCAGGAAAGCACGTGTGCCATCACTGTGGGCGGGACTGTATGAAGCCCAGTGTGCTGGAAAAGCACCTCCGCTGCCACACGGGGGAGCGGCCTTACCCCTGCACCACTTGTGGGATTTCTTTTAAGACTCAGAGCAACCTTTACAAACATAAGCGTACTCAGGCTCACGCCCGCCTCTCCTCCGAGTCCGACCAGAGCTGCGTGGGTAGCCTGGATAGCTTGTGCAGTTCCAGTTTGTCTCTGGAGGAGTCAAACAACATGGAGAAGGCGACCTCGGTACCTTCTGCTGAGATCACGCCTTCAGCCAGAATGTCAAAGATCTACTCCCCCAAGACGCATTTCAGTCAACAGAAGCTAAACTCTTCAGATCAGGAGAGCAAAGAGCCAAAAGAAAATGAAACAATGGTAGGGGAGGAGCAGAGGATGAGAAATGAAAAACATCTGCTGAATGCAGGTCGACATCTTCCCCTCCAGAGACAGGAAGCCACTCTGTTCTCCAAGCAGTGGGACAACTCTGCATCCAGAGGAAAATCACAAAGCCATGAGAGCACTGACTCGGGGTTCAGTGAGAGCAGCGACCTCCAGACAAGTCCTGGCAGCGCTTTACCGGATCACGGCGGGGATTCTCTCACCGAATCCAACAAGGTGGACCCTGAAACCGCAAACACACAGACACCATCGGAACCGTGCCAAGTTGGACAGGAACCTAAGCACACTGCAAGGGATCCAGAGCCAAAGTCACTGGTGGAGCGAATATCTAAGCTGATTTCGGAGAATACAGCTGTGGTGGAGGACAAACAGCTGGAGACCGTAAGGCCACGGAAGAGCGTTCTGTCCAAACAAGGCAGTATCGACCTTCCCATGCCGTACACGTACAAGGACTCCTTTCACTTTGACATGAGGATCAATAAGACTCAAAACTTTGGGTTGCAACGAAATAGAAAGGCTGGCCACTACAGCTCTGTGCCCACCCAGCAATCCACCAGCGCGGAACCCGCCCCCTTAATCCGCAGCAACTCCCTCCCTTTCAGCGCCCCCCTCCTTCCGTCTGAGAGGAGCAACCCAACCTCCACCCATCAGAGTGACTACCTATCGCTCATCCGCAGGAGAAGCTCTGGTCAGATCAAGCCAACAGGTTTCGCAATCAAGTCAACAATACCAGTCAACACCCACCACCCACTGATCCGGCAGATAGCTGTGGACTGCAACCACGCAACAGACGGCCTATACAGGAATTCATCCGTGGAGGAGGGATGCTCTGCTAGTTCTAGCTGCGACAGGGAGAGCGCTGACATTTGCGGCGAGCCGAGCAACAGGAAGTTTCGGAGGAAGAAGGCACAGAAGTTTGCCTACAACAAGTGGTACATGTACGGGGGAGGCAGTTTTAAAAAGCTCTACAGCACCGAGAAAGGCGACGAGGGCGTTAAGAAAGGAAGGAAGAGCTCGACAAATCTGGATCGTGAGGTTGTTCAGGGCTTACACAAAAGGTTTCCAGATGTTCACAAGGAGACACTGGCAGGTTCGGGCCCGGCGGTGAAGCTCACCTGCACCAAAGCGATAACCTGTCATCCAGTTTGCCCTCCTGCCAAACTGTCCCACGTCTCTGCTGAGGAGTTCTATCCAAAAATTGTCCATCTTCCTACATCGTGCAGCTCTCTGCGGAGAAATCTATCTTCATCAGCGCTGCCATTACCGCTAATTGGATCACTGGTTAACCTCAAAACAGACAGTCAGGGCAGAGCAGAGGATGGGAGACTGATTAATGAGGAAAAACATACCGACTCCAGCTTGCAGCTGCTTGAATCACACATTCCCTCCGATAGGAAAAAGCAGAAAACAGACAAGAAGATAATTTACCCACTGGAGATGGAGACTGACCCCAGTGCAATGACTCATCCCCCTCCCTCTGTCACTGGCAGTTACATCAACCTCCCAAGCCGTCTGAATCATCATCAGCTCACAGGGGTTCTCCTCCCGCCATGTGTCATCAGCGCAAACATCCCGACAACATCAATTAGCACCCTGTCAGCCACTTCGGCGCCCTCTGCTGCCAAGACAAGCTTCCTACCCAAGTACCAGCTCAAGTTACCCAACGCTGGTGAGTCTCATCCAAAACCTCCACCACTAATTGTGGGAAAAACAACTATAACTGACATCTCCTCTGCTCTGTCATCTCCCAGAGAGGAACCCCCGCTCCCATCATCCACCCACACCCGCAGCCAGCTCCACCTGCCCTGCACAGCCACCACCCTGCGTCACCCTGAAAAATCAAGTCTCAGCCAGAATACAAAATCCAGTCTCGCTGTAGTGCACCGGAAATTTGCAACCACCACAGTCACCACAACCTGCAGAAAAGATTATCAAGCAGGATTGTGCAGCACATCGGTACAACCCTCAAAATCAGCAGGGGGCTGTGCAAGCGAGCAGTTAACCACAAACTCTGCACCACTGCTTATAAACCTCCCAGCTACACCGACTCTAACCACAGGAAACAGTCAAACATCTGCTTTCTCACAGGGCCAGCTTTACCCACTGTTGCCAGTATCACAGCGGTTCACCCGGGCCAGCAGCTCAAACACCCCGATGGCCCCCTGTCACATCATACCCTTCGACCATACTCAGCCAGCTGCCCAGAACGTGTTCCACGTTCAAACTGCTGACCTGCAGATCTGCCTCCAGATCATATCTGATGAGCAGCTGGCCCTAATGGCGCCTCAGATTGAGAGGCAAGCAGGTAGCGACTTCTCGCAGATGCATGCGGAAGCAGGAACACCAGAGGTGGACCTTGACCAGCCTCAAGGCTCCGTCCCCACGGACAACAACAACGAGGATGTAGGGAGTCATCAGCGTTCAGGACATCAGAAGGAGATGGACCGTAGAGAGTCTACAATCACACCGAGCAAGGAGAGGGTAAGACCTCAACATTCTGAGAAGGCAGAGTCAGATCTTCTAAAGGCCGTATTAGCCTCTGACTCTGAGTCTGCTGAAACGCCAGGACCGCCTCAGCCAGCACACAAACGCTGTGACGTCAACATGGCAACAGAGACTCAGAGCGTGCCGACGGATGTCATGGCGGCTGCGGCTTCCTACAAAAGTAAAGAGTCTCGTGCGATCCAACATGTCCTCTCTCTGAGTCGCAGTGCTGGGGAGCACGTTATCACGGACAGCAGGGTCGGCCAAGGTGGATCAGAACCTCAAACACTCTCGAGCCAACATAAGCCCAGCAGGACCGGCCTTCCTACTAGCGTTGTAAATCAGGAGAGCAAGAGACGAGAGGTTCAAGAAGATGAATTGAAAAATCAAGGGTCCACATTGAATGCAGACACGATGACGGCAGAAGGTGAAGCATCTGCACAGAATAGCAACGAGTTAGAAAGTGGGGTGTCCCACCCCCCACCGCAGAGTGGCATCGGTCAGACCTTCAGCGAGCCAAGCTCTGACGAAGGCTCCGGTTCAGTCGCTTCGTATTCCATCAGTGAAAGACAGTTTCACCCCCAGGCCTCAATCTACCGCTGTGATCCTGTGGAAACATCCAAACATGTAAAAATGGTGACTCCTATGAATAATTCTTCCCCTCCGCTGGAAACGACTCCAAGTGAGTCACATGAGGTTTTCAGCTCAGCTCCCTCAGAAAAACAGCTGGTTCAGTTCACCTCAGTGTCGTCTAACGTCCAAGTGGAAAGATCCGAAGACATCCCAGCTGAGCTCACGAGTTCGCCGATCATTACTGCAGGTATTTATAACTGTTCTAATTACTTTCAGTATTCAGGTGGGACGTGATCAGGAAAAATAAAGTTCAGTGTTCTAGACTCCTGGACACTGGATTTAGATTTAAACGACGGAATCGTTAGACGACTGTAGAGGTGTTTGATAGTGGCCAGTCAGTGACATGTTCTTGCTGAGTCAGCAAACCGGTTTTATTGTAAAGGGAAAAAAATCCCAGGCTCCCCCTGGTTTACTGCATATGATTGGTTACCATTACAGCTTTTATAAATGTGTAATTCTAAGGCCAAGACTCATGTAAAAGTAGGTGATGGCGCGACGACAGGTGGATTTCGTATTCTTGGTCCTAAGTCATTGTAAATCCCCCAAATGTCATCAAATATTTTCATTCAGGAGTGGCATTAGACATTCGATTGTACTTCTCCATTCGGCACGACTTTACAATAAATGAACTATAAATTAGCTTGTTAACACTTTAAAAGTCCTTACTTAATGTTTATAAACAGTTTATAACACAGCTCTCAATTTATCAGGGTGGGTCACTATTTGGCAATATCGAGTAAGCAGTACAGATAAGTGTGCTCACTATATGGCAGGCATCGGGTCTCTGATGCACTTTATATCTCATGAGTTATAAAAGCTTATAAACGATTTGTAAAGTGTTTACAACTTCAATGACCCGACCCAAATATTCAAGCATATTTGTATTAAGGTGATTTTCAGTCACTTCAAAAAACAACAACTTCTGAGTTGCTGCCTCCGACAAAAAGGTCCTATCACCTCGGTGTGAACCTGTTTGTTGAAATAAACAATAACAGTGTTTGCATGAAATCTTACCTGGAGGTGGGTTTAAGCACTTCTTAGACTGATTACATTCTGACGACGTTACATCATAATAACCTTTTCTTAACCACTGCCAGACTTATTTTTAATAACGCCATCAATAATGAACTGATTTGTTCCAAATGCTATGGGCATAAACGGCCTGGTATCAAATAGTGACACACTGGAAATGAATCTGATTTAGAAATGTAAGTGGATTTTATGATGGATTCTTTTTGATCTATTTTTTTAGGCCTATTTAAAAAATACAAAAAAAAAAAAAACGCCAAAAATTCCATTTTGAATGTATTGATCTGAAAGTTAGTCCCTTTAAAGTAGATTTTAGATTCTAAAGGATTCATATAAAGCAGTTAAAAAAGTCAATAAATGATAAACAATACATTTCCACGCTTATAAACAAAAAAATGGAAAAGTTCTCTTTCTCGCAGTGGTTAAGAAAAAACCTTATACGACATAAAGTCACCTCAGCGGAATAATGTCCAGGATGTTACAAAACTTACCCCTGTATAAAATGTCATGCAAACCTGTTTATGAGGTTTTCTGTTATCTTAAATCATAAAACAAACAAATAAACAAACAAACAAAGGTAAACACATAACCTCCGAATAAATATTCAGGGATATATTCATTGTATTCAGACACGTTTTGCAATAAACTCAATTCAGAAACTTGTTTTTTTTTTAACCCTTATGACACTTTCTTGTTTTACGATTTGGAATAAATGTGTAACACGTTTGCAGGAATGTTTTAAATTACTTTTCAAAGTAGCTTCGCTGTAATTTACAAAGCTTTAAAAGACCATTCAAATCTATTCATCCTAACTTCCTCTGCCATGGAGCGTTTTCAACATATCCAGTAGTTTGTTGGATTGTTTTTGTTAGAAGGATTGTTACCGGACGGATTTCCCCTAAACTGGGGGGAAGTACGGAACACGGGCCTGGACAGAACTCACATTATAGAATGTGAATGGATTCAGCTGAAGGGGCCAGTTCAAGAATCGCTTCCCAGTTTGTTTAACTATCAGTGTGTGATTGGACTTTTTTCAACAGTAACCCTCGTTTTTTTAATGAAAAAAGCCCCAAAATGAATCCCCATGAATTCTAGTCCAGCCCTGTGAGAAACATTTGTTCTACTGTCAGTTTTTACAGTGTATCTTTGCATCAAAAGGGCTTTAATTACTCTTCATCAGGGCGTAAACAGCTTCAGACGAACCTTCTTCTTTGAGTCCAAACTCCTGGAGAACTGAGACTACTGATCAGAGATGGTGACGTGAATTAAAGACAGGACGCAGCTTCTGCCACTAGAGGGCAGTGTGAGGACACACATGCTGGGCTGAGACTTGTCTGAAGACACTGCGCTAACTTTTTATGTTCCCTCAGGGTTCATGGAGGGACACTCCCTCTCAGGATGTGCAGCCCAGAAGGGGGCTCAGACACGGGAACATGGAGGGACCCCCGCGCCGTCAGACTGCAGAGACTGGAGACCGGTTCTGAGCCGAGAGGCTGGAACCCTAAATCACCAGTGCCGGGAGGGTGAGGCGGAGGGTGAGGTTGATGGAGACATGGAGATGAAGAGCAGAGGAATCAAGACAGATGAGGAGCCAGGACAGCGGTGCAAGGATCCCAACTCCAGAATAACATGTTTACAGGAGGTGACACCGCTGGAGGTGAGATTAAGTGAATGGATCTTTACAGCACAAAGGTCAGACTCTCACTTTTTCACTGTTTACATTCCACACACTGATCTCATTTGACATATTCAAAAGGCAAACAAAACACAGAAAGCTCCTCCAAACTGCATCCATTATGATAAATTGTGTTCAACATTCTTTTCCCAGATTTGATCGGGGCATCGACTCGGACCCTGAGGAGGCATTTCAAGTTTAACGGGTGGTTAAATCGCAGAATTGTTCTTCTAAGCATGTACAAATTAGAGACACCTTATATTTTCCTCACTCAAGTTTCAGTTTACTCACTAGGGGGAGCTTTTTAGAAACACATTTAACTTCAACATTTGATTTGTGGAGTTCAATCAGGGGGATTTCTTGTACATCACAAGGGGTTGGGGGGTCGTTGGGGGGATGTACCCCTGCTGTCGGTGCTGACAGCGGAGGCTTGGTTCCTTGACCCCAGAGATCAGCACCACTCTCAAATGGGTCTTGTCTCTTTTTCTCACAGAATCTCGGCTCACTTTTCAACTTGACAGAACGGCGTGGCGCCGTCGCACCGCTGTTTCCTCAAATTGCGGCGCGGCTCAGTGACCCCTGTGCAGAAAAAAGGGGTTAATGCTATGGAATCGATCAGAGAGCAGGGCTGAGACGGTCGAATTCAGTGTTTGCTGGCAGAGTGAAAGCTGACAAATATGTTTGGTTTATAAATGTCCAATCAAACATAAAATACACTGAGCAACACACACCAGACCAAACACCTGAAATAACCAAAGCAGCGTTAAGGGCAACGTGCAAGAAAACACAGATGGTGGAGAAAACATCTGCAGCTAACAGAGAAACCCACCCACCGAGCAGAGACAGGGAAAGGAGACAATGAGACAAAAGGGAAGGTCAATTAGGACAACCGGCGACCTGAAGACATGTGTGACGGAAGAGACAAATCCTCAAACGGACAGATACAGGAAGCGAGAAAGGGGGTGTGAAAGGAGCGCTGGCCAGGCAAAGAAACATCAAAGCCCAACAGGAAACAAGGTCAAATTAAAGCCATAACACTCGCCAATAAATAATCCAGCAACATAAACCAGGACACCACAAACACAAACCAGAGCCGTGACAGAAACATATAAACCCCGAGCAGTAAACCTGTACTTCAGAGCCCGGATAAAAAAATGGCGACGCTTCATTAGTCGCTAATGGAATTTATGCGGCTGTAATTTAATCCCGCGGAATAACTTCCATATGGGTTGAAAACAACCCCAGGCTTAGAGCGAGCAGCTTCGATCGACGGAATGTTCCACCAATCAGATGTTCCCCGCGACGGTTTGATCGTATCTTAGTGGGCGTGAGGTTCAAGGGAAGCGGGGAAATGACAGCGATGCTATCATGGCGACAGTCTCACTTACAGTCTTCTTTTACTAAAAGGGAGAAGAAGGAGAGGGCGGGATGGATCCCCGGAGGAACCCGCGGTTCCCGGGACAGCGTCTCTCTTCGACGCCCGCTGAACATCCTCAACGAGGTCCAGACGCGTCGAGCAACCTTCATTCACCTGCCACCCTCAATCAGGCCGGCCCGTTCAATCCTCCACAGGCCTCAGTGGAAATAAACAACTGGTGTTTCTCAGAACTCTGGGAAAACAGCCTCATGCAGGACCAGCAAACACGGATCGTATGTGACTCCAGCTGTAGCCGACATATCAAAGCCAGGACCCGATCAACAGAAGGCCAACACGATTCCTCGCAAATGGAGTCCAGCCCTCGACAAGCCCCGACATTTTTAAAGCCGGACCAAAACCAAATGTCAAAGCAGAGCTGTGTCGCGCCTGTGACGTCCGTCCAGAAGAGGAGTACCGCCATGGCGCCGAGCTGCTGCGCTAAAGGTAAGCTAACACTAGCAAGTCTCTCTCCTGATGTCGAAACCTCATCCTCCGCAAACCCGGGCCAGGTGAATTATTCCGTTGCAGTCGGTATAGAGGATTCTAATGGACTGTCTTGGGACGACCAAGCGCCAAACAGCATCTTGATGGACAGCCTGCTGCCATCGCAGAATTTTTCATACTCGGACACGACTGATTACCACGCCGGCAAGGAGGAAGCTTCAAGCGACGGCAGCAGTCCGCACGGTAACGTTGTGAAAACGGACCTTGCCAACAAATATCAGTCTTTTTTCTTTTCTGGTCAGATTCATGGCTACGGTCCAGCTGAGTGTCTCACCAGTGGGGTGAGGCCCGTCCAAAGCTGTCAGGACCACACAGAGGACACCAGCAGCAGTGACGACGAGGGGAAGCTCATCATTGAGCTTTAGGTGAACGTCTTTGGAGTTTGTAATCAGCTGGAGATGTGCACCAATCAGCCATAACATTATAAACACCGGAGTAATATAGCGGAGGTCTAACCGAAACAGCTTTGACCCGAGAAGACTAGGTGGGAATTCCTTGGGTCCGACTTGTTGACCTAGTCAAGGCCAGGTCTTGTTGTTGAAGTTATACCAGGACTCATGGCTCCCCGGCAGAACTTTGTCCAAAGCATCGCTCTTCCACATGTGGCTTGTGTTTCTCTCATAAAGCAGTCTATCGCATGAAATGGGTCCGTATGGGCTGTCTTACCAGTCTATGCGGTCCAGTTCTGCAGCCTGTGATGAACCGTGTAGTCCGACTGCTTTCTGTCCGAACCAGAATGAGGTTTTTCAGCTATTTGTGCCACAGTAGCTCTTCTGAGGAACAGCAAAAACAAGCCTTTGCTCCTCAAACGGGCCACTGAGTGTTTGGCGCCCATGACCCTGTGGCCTGTTCACCAGTTGTCCTTGTTGTCCAATAAGCAACCTGCAGGTCTGGAGAAACACTGTCCCAATTTGGACCTCGTCAATGTCGCCCCGATCCTCACGTTGACTTCAACACTTCCACATCAAAGACAAAATGTTTCCCTGCTGCACCATAAATCCCAATCCAATGAGATTTATCGGTGCCGATCACCTGACACGTCTGTGTTTTTAATGTTATGGCTGATTGATGTTTGTCTTTCTGAGGTAAACCGGCTCTGGCGGCAGAACTATAATAGATGATTGTAAAGTCAAATCAAGTATCAGGGTGTGAATAAAGGATGACACTGAGTTTGTGTGATGAATGAATACATGAAAAAGGGAAACGGTCAGGAAAGCTGCGTTTTTACGTCACACTCTAAATGTTCCTAGTTCTGCTAGTAAAGCCTGACTGAGTTCAGTTCCAGTTCCAGTATCTCCCACGTAGCGAGAAGCGACGACAGAAATCAACACAACGTTTACGAAAACAACTGCAGGCTCTCAAATCCAAAATAAAATCCGGTAATGCGTCCGATTACGGCAAATTAAAAGCAGCGATCGTTGCATCTGGGCAGCCAGCGCTGCTCAGAAGGAAAATGTTCCCATTTTGGAAGGGAAGGAGTTTCATCCCTGGTTCACATTGACACTTTCATGTCCTCTGCAAGCAAAAACAATAATAGTAAAAAATATTTCTATGTATTATTTCAATATCTTACATCCTCTAAATCTGTGTCAAACACGTCAATCATGTTTTAAACAGTAAAATAAATAAATCTGACCTTTTAAAATGAAAAATACTCAATTTTAATGAGATTAGTTCACCGTTAAAACCCTCGTTAAATAATGAAACGCACGTTTTAAGGACATTTTAAGTACATATCTGTTTAGTATGACTCCACACGCTATAACAACCAAACAGCTGAGCGGGTCATTAAATTTAAGCTTTTGTGAATCACCGGAAAACATAACGACCGAGTTAGCATGCTAGTTTTTAGTAGCTGCTTTCCCACCACTTATTACCACCTGCAGGGTTTCCCTCATGGACTGATGGTTAGCAGTGTTGTTTCACAGGAAGGAGGTCATGATTAAAATCCACGTACATGCATGCCCCCCGCCCCCCACGCCCGACCCCCTACGTATCTGCATGGAGTCCCTTCAGGTGCTTCCTACAGTCACAAAACAGGCAACATAGGGGAACGGTTCCCTCTAAATTGCTGTCAGGGGTTGTTTCTCATCAGGGGTTGGCTGCAAGGATAGACTCCAGCCCCCCCAGCCCCCCCTCAGCCCCCCACTCGTGACCTGGCATGGGTAAGTGGTTACACAAAACAGTTACACTTGTGTTTGTGTGGTTTGGTCGTGTTGATAGCGAAACCATCGCTACTTATTCTATTAAGCAGAGCAAACATCGCCTTACATCCTGTCTGCTCTCATCCTACGCCTGTGCTCACCAGAGCTAATGCTATAATATGTCCCGTCCTCATACTCTCTCTCTCTGTGTCTCTGTCTCTGTCTCTGTCTCTCTCTCTCTCTCTCTCTCTCTCCACGTCTCAGAAGTTAAACACTCTTTAAACTCTGCAAACAGACAGTACCTGTTATCGTGAATCATCCTCACGCTGCCAAACATCCATCAAGCTGACATCTCCTGCCGCCAGCGCTCTCAGTTGTTGACAAGCCAGTAAAACCCACATTATGAACTTAGATAAGTGTCCTCAATTCATTGCTGCTGTATGTTATGCTAGCTCCCGCCACACTCCCAGTCAGTCAGCCGGCCCGTTCGGATGTAAAGGTGCAGTTATAACTGTTACTATTATGATTACTATTATATAAAGAGGAAAGAAATAGGCATAAAAAGAAAATATAGTAAAAATAGTTCACTGAAACCCCTTTTCCACCGAGCTTGTTCCAGGGCTAGTATGGAGCCAGAACCTCACTTAGCACCAGTTCTTTGCTTTACGACAGTGTAAGCACCAGCTCAAGACTTTCAAAACTGGTGCCAGACAAGAACCAACTCTTTGCTGGTGTAGAGTCAAGAAGCCATTAAGTATTATGGTGATGTAATGGTGTGGCTCTGATTTGGCTCCTTGCTAACGGTATGGCAAAGAGGTTCTTAGGGGGTGCGCTAGTTGAACCAACTAAGCACTGGCACTAGCACCAGCACGGAAACGTTATTTTTGGTGGAAAAGGGGTATCAGGCACACATAATTACTAGAGCTACGCGGTTGTCCCGACAGCAAGGGTTTCAGGTATATATCCCTGAAAAGCCCCCAATTCCCTGCGTTGTGAAAGTTAACCCCTTGATTAAACTGATTGAAGAAAAAGAGTTTTTCTAAAAAAAGAGAAAGTCCAACTATTGAGTTAAATATGAACTATTAGAGTAAAGTATGCTAATCAGAAGATAGACGTCCTCCAGTCGATTCTTATGCACCAAATCTGGACGTTTGAGAAACGACGGCCCCGAAAACCTTTGGATATAAAGTTCCCCGTGGTGTAGGTAATACACAACCCACCGCTCCCAAAATCAATCCAGTTCTTCCTCACACAAAGGTCAATCTAGGTATACAATTTGAATATGAGTCATACATTTTTTTTTGAGTTATTTGCAGAAACCCCCCTAGGTTCCAACGAATTGATGGATGGTTTGGAAGGATTGAAGACACATCGGCAGTAACACACACACACACACACACACACACACACATACACACACACACACACGCACACACACACACACACACACAGTCCAGGTTCCCACAGTGAAACCGTTGGGGCTGAGGCAGCTGTCCTCCTCGTGAGTTCTCGGCTCAGTTGAACTCCTGATCATCTGATCCCTCCACCTTCTTCCTCTACAGAGGCCCTTGGAGGTGGAGTGAAATATTCACGTAGCTCCGGGTCTGTAAATCAGAGTTAATAATCCAGGTGGGGCAGAAGGATGAATATTAGTACATCCACTTTCAGAACCAGGGCGAGGGTTTTGTGACTGCAGATTTTTTTTCTCTTTTGTCGGAGTGAGTAATCAAACATTCCAGGCTGAATCCCTGGAAGATCCACGCTTACAATTTCACAGCTGCGTCCAATTACATCACTCAGGTGAAGCCGGCGGGCCGTAACGCCCCTGCTCCCAGACTGGGGTTAACGATGAGTCAGCAGCTCTGAAGAGACTCAGGGGATCAGAGGCTGGGAGCATGTGAACATGTCTGTACGTAAATCCACAGAAGCATCTCGGATCGTTGGAGCTGGAAAAATCTTCCACTGAAGCGGATCCGTCCTCTTTTATTTGTTCTGCTTTTATTTTTCCATTTCCATATTACTTTTCCCCTTCCCAGATTGCATCTGTAAACACAGCTGATGAAAGAAAGGTCAAAACATTTTTCCTGATCATGTTGGGTTTACACTGATCAGCCATAACATTACGACTACTGACAGGTCAGAATAGTATTAGATTATCTGGTTAAAATGGCATCTGTCGGTGGGTGGGATGTAGGAGGCTGCGACAGGGTCATGGGCGCTCAAGTCTACATTACTGAATTATTGACGCTGATTAACCATAACATTATAACCACTGAAAGGTGATGACAGGTTCCGCCCTGTCAGGTAAGTCTTTGTTATTTAAAGCATCTTTGACTTTCTACCTCTTCAGTCTCGTCTCTAATTCCTCCTGTTGTTTCTGACTCCCTCACTCAAAAAAGTGAATTCTGCGGCTCGTTGAGGTAAATAAATCGGGCTACTTCCAATCTAATGAATATATCTGCGTTAGAGTTTCAAACTCAAAAAAGTCCCCTTATAGCAAGAAAACCTTGAAAGGAAGACTTGTTAAAAACTACGAGTTGATTGATTGGACCCGACTAATCAGTTGGGTCCAATCAAGCAAACTCAGAAAAAAAAGGGACAATTTTAAAAGACCCATAGATATTTGGACCGCAGAGCATATTCCAAATATTACCTGCTAACCTCTAGTGTGTGCATTACTATCACTAGAGGTTAGCTGCGAGAGATCGGATCATGGAGAGAGAACGTTAGTCTGTATTGTCTGTTCCAAGAGAAGAACAGAACAACCGTCGCACAAATTACTGAAAACTTTCATAGCGGTTCTGAAAAAAAGTACCTAGGAGTGACCTTCCATTTATCAGTGCCTCATCCGTGGACTGATCCCCTGTAGTCTAGAGGTCCTAGTGACCTTGACCTTGAGGTAATGAACCCCAACTTGCTGTCGTGGTGCCTCACAGGAGCTTCCCTGTAGACATTGTTGCGATCATATCCCCATAAAGTCGGGGGTATTATGAATATGAATCGACTTGAGGAGATCTATATAGATCTATATTGTAATAATCACACGTGTCAAAATCAGTTATATCCGACCCGCGAGACGATATTTCATTTTTATAATCACTGGCAATCACCGGTATACAGCGAAGACACCTCAGATACTCCAAATCCCAGAATGCACTGCGATAGCCGGCACGTCAATCACCTCCTCTGCTTCTGATCGGTTCGTGAGATCGTTTTTGTGACCGGGGGTAACGAATAAAAACCAGAACGCATTCGGAGAGCTCAAACGTCCGCCGACGGGCTCTGGATGATTGTCCTCAGATGATTCCCTCAGTGAACACATGAAGTGCATTCCTTATATTTACACAAAATCGGAACAGTTTCATTCAGTTTTGGGTTTGCCGGACCGCCCAAAGCCCTTCTTTTCTTGCTGGGACCCTTTATAGATCTTCTTTTATCCTGTAGCTCATGAAAGAGACCAGTACGCCGTTCTATTCCTACAAAAACCCTTTAATGTCCCCACAAAGGAAAAGAACTACGGAAAAATGATCTTTGCATATTTCTATTCTTCAGGGGCATTTATTAATCTGATCTCTTGTACAGGCGTCCCACAGGAAACCGTCCTGACCCCATTTCTTTTCACCCTTTACGCATCGGACTCCCGACTTCCGAGACATTTTTCTGATGACTCAGCAGTTGTGGACGGGACGATGAGTAAAGGGGTGCCATCAGGGACTTTGTGGACTGGTGACATCACAACCATCTCCAACTCAGAAACTCAAATTCTAAGGAGATGGTTGTGGACCTTAGGAGGAGGAGGTCCAGTCCGGTTCCAGTCAAAATCCAACCGCCATCAGACTGTTTGATGGACAAAAACCACATCATCTGCATATTAAGATACAGACGGACATAATATCTGTTGTTAACTATTTATATTGGTACTTCCTCCCGCTGCACACCGCCTTACCAATATTTGCATGTTCTTTTGTTTTTTCTCTTCATGGTTATTTTTGAATATACCTAGCCCTCGACTGTAACTTCAGATTTCACTTCATTACAATTTATTCAATTTGTTCTTTTCTCTCTCTTCCACTTCCTTACCTTGAACTTATCCACGGCGACCGAGAGAAATTCCCCCGTAAAGGATCAATAAAGTATCTAGCTATCTTAGAAAACTCTAAATTTAGATTAAAAATGACAAATCATTTGGTCAAGCATGTTTTTAAATTGTAAAAAAAAAAAAAAAAGGAAAATTTTAATGGAAAATAATCAACTTCAATCAGATTAACTCTAAAAGCCTGTTTTTAGAAAAACTATTGGACTTTTTTGGTTGTATCAAATCATGTAATTCAATATGCCCCCCCAAAGAACAAACTTATCAAACTGAACTTTTTCAATAGTCATGGTTATTGCCTCCTCCTCCTCCTCATCGGCGCATTTGACATGTGGTGTCCTCCATCCTTTTATACATTGTGTTAAAAGATACTTTAATTATTCATATTTGATGGGGAGCTTTTCATGAAAAACACAGTTTTTCTGATAAAAACCCCTAAATTCCTCACCATTGGTTGTATTTAGTCTAGATTTGGTGGACTTAAAGAGTTATATCTAATATATATCACATTTTACATTAAAAGTTTAAATCTAGGTCACTAGGGGGCGCTTTCTTTTAGGTGAAAAACACTGTTTTCCGGACATAACTAAAAAAATATTTCATGGATCATCTTCAAATTTCATACCCACGTAGACCTTATTGCCAGATAGAACTGGATTAATTAAGGGAAAGATCGATTGTATATTTTGGACGGTAGAGAGAGTTTTATCGCCAAAAGTGTTTGGGCCATAAATTCTCAAACACTGGTCCGATTTTGTCCAGATTTGGTGGACATGAAAAAATGCAACAGAACTGGTTTGCTCAGTGGGTGTTGAGTCTTAATTTGGGTACAAGGTGCTCTACTGGGTTGGAAAAATTTAGAAAAAACAAAAAGCCGAAAATCAAAACTTGCTTACCGGTGGTGCTGGTGTGGTTTCGGCCCGGTCCACATCACTCTTATACAGGCGCGGTGGCCTTCGTCAGGGCAATGTGGAGTTGGCTTTGCCGGTGAATTGTGGTTAAATTAGTTTTTACTTCCTGTGTTGTCACTAGGTGAAGTGACGGTCAAAAGTTTTACACAAATGTGTAAAAATGTGAAAGACCATGGCCATGAAAAATGAGGCTTCAGTTTAAAAATACATGAATCTCAAGGTTCGAGTGATTTAAGGGAAAACACCCCTTCTTGTGGTGGGATCGGTGTAGGATGTATGAATTGTTAGAAAACATAAAACTGGATGTCCAAAAGTATCTGCAAGGTGTTTACAAAAAGGGCTTGTCGTCGATTTCTTCATTTATTCCAGGGAAAACCAAAAGGTCTCTCTTTGCAGGACTTTTCTAAGACGGTCGCTTCCTCTTGTTGGTAGCGAGGGTAGAGAATGTATTTAATGGCGTGTTTATGTTCACTGATGCGGTCCTTCAGGACGTCTTACCTGCGGATGATGTTGTCGCAGTGGTTGCAGTTGCTGCATTTGTAGGTGTGGAACTAGAGGAGTCCTTCTTGTCCTCTGGTGGGTAGCTGTGGACCAGTTTGTCTTTGACTGAAGGTGTCCTTCCCAGAAGAGAAAATGGGGCGTTCTCTGAGGGTAAGGTTGCTAGTGAGGATGTTCCAGTTGGATCTGATCATTTGTTCGATGTGCTGTATGTGGTGGTGAAAAAAAGTACTGTTCTATTGTCATCTGTCAGGGTTTCGGTCTTCTACTTTCTCTGTTCTATATTGCAGCTTTTCCTGAGAGCTCTTGAGATGAGGTGTTGTTCGTAAAGGCGTTCTCTGAGTCTGTCGGTCATGAAGTGGGATTGCGTGTTGAATTCATGGTCCTGATAACAGATGCTTCGGAGTCGGACAAACTGGTCGTATGGGATATTGGACTTGGGATGGGATGGGTGAAAACTGTCAGCGTATAAAATGGTGCTCTGGTCCGCGGGTTTCTAATAGATAGTGGTGTGTAACTTTTGGTCGTCTCCTTTGAAGATGGTGAGATCATGGAAATGAATCTTCTCTTTTGAGTGTGCCACAGACACAGTTTAATGTTTCTGTTAGTAGTATTCATGTATTGGTAGAAGTCGTGAAGATCCATCTCACTGCTTGCCAAAGGAAAAGGATGTAGGATGGTCATGATGGGTCCAGGGGTTCGATGAAATGGTCTATGTATCGGGAGGCCTGGTAAGTGAGTGAGTTGTTAGCAGAAATGACGAGTCTGCATGGAGGGGTGTCCTCGGGTTCATTATGCACTTTGGGTAGGAGGTAAGATACAGGTGTGAAAGTTTAAATCGAGTCTAAGAAAGAGAGTTCATCGTCTGAGATCCGTCCTTCCTCTCTGGCTTTAGTTAGACAATTGTCTAACTAAAATTGGCTTTCATGGGTATGGTGGGGTTTGTTGGGAGTTTCTGGTAACAAATGCTGTAATTGAGTTGCCGGTGTTCTTCTTCTTTTGATCCAACACTACGATTGAGCCTCCCTTGTCAGCTGGCCTTACGATAATACTGTCAATTTTTGCGATATCATCCGGAGCTATTCGTTCTTTAGTGGAGGGATTGGAAGGGGTCTCTGTGCCAGGACTTTGAGAACACATTCTCTATTTCGTACTCAACTTTGCTGGAGAACGTGAGTACAGTGGTACCGCTATTTAAAGGACTGAACGTTGGTTTTGGTTTGAAGTCCTTCTCGTCAATTCGGTGCATATGATTGAACTCGAGGAGATCCATCATGTATACATTGTGTTTTACTTTAATAGTTTATATTTTAGTCAATAGGGGAGCTTTTTACATGGAAAGAGTTTTTAAACAGAAATACCAACTGTTGGTCCGACTTAGACCAAACTTGGCGCTTATGAATTGAGTCAAAAAGATTGTATCTTGTTTATGTCATATTTTATTCTAGTAGTTCATATTTTGCCCACTAGCTTTTTATTAATGAATTTCTTTAAAAACAAAATTTTCTTTTACGAAAAACCCTTTCCGTAAATAACTCAAAAAATATTTAATTTATCATTTTAAAATTTTATTCTCAAATAGACCTTAGCGGGAAGAAGAACTGGGTTGAATTTGGAAAAGGTCGGTCGTATAGTTCCAACACTAGGGGCGCTTCATCTCTGAAAGTTTCCGGGCCATTATTTCTCAACTGTTCGTCCCATCTAGTCCAAATTTGGTGCTTATCAATAAAGTTGGGTATATCTGTCTTGTGTAATCATGTTTTACTCAAATAGTTCATATTTTACCCACTGGGGGAGCTTTTTTCGGAAAGACATTGTTTTTGGAAATAACTTTATTTATTTATTTATTTTTTTACAAAAAAATACTGGGGACATAATCTTACATTTAATTTGAGGAGTTCAATCCGGGGGGTTGCTTGTTCAACGCACAGGAATGGGGACTTTTTGGGGGATATACACTTGTTGTAGGGTGACGACGGCGTAGGTCTAGTTGGTCATGGACCCACTGCTGTAGAAACACAACATGATTTAGTCGGACAAACCAAGTTGCGTCCAAAAAACCATTTTTGTAGAAAAGATCCCTCTAGAGGGTGGAATATAAAGTTTTAGAGTAAAATATGACATGTACAAGATAGATCTCTTCGAGTCCATTCCTATGAACCATTTTGGACTAAATCAGATCAACTGTTGCTAAATTATGTCCTAAAAATATTTGGAGATAAAGCTCCCCCTAGTGTTTGAAAATATACAACCAACCTTTCTCAAAAACACTGCGGTTTTCCTTCACACCAATGTCTATGTGGGAATCAAATTTGAACATGATCCAACAAAAAGAATTGGGGTTATCGCGCTAACACGCGTTTGACGGTTTTACGAGATATTGCGAAAATGAGGCTAGAAAAAAGACACAGTCTTTATTCAAGTGGTTGATCTTCAAAAGTAGGTCAACTTCAAGTTCTTAACTCAAGTAAAAGTGGAAAAGTACCCGACGTATAAAAGAGCAGAACACTTCCAGCTGCTGAACTTTATTTCAACATTTATGAATTCCATCCACCAGTAAAGTGTGTTTTTGGCTTGATTGACGAAAACACAGACTTATTGATTAATTTCCTTCCTGGTTGAGTCTGCGTTCTGTTTCCTATCTTTTTTGTCTTCTGTCTCATGTCTTTCATCTCGTTGCGTGCGTCTGCTGTTCTCGATACGTACTGATGGATCCAGCATGGGCCCGTGTTTTTTTTTTAAGTGTTAACATCCCTTCGTTTGAGTTGAAACCAATCTTGGATGTTGAACAGCTCGCGTGAAAACGTAATTGGTCTGATCTCGCAATGTGATCCAGAATCCACATCTAGACCTGGATCCACCAGAAGGAACTCCTCCACATAAATCCATCAAAATCTGGGGATAGCTTCTCCGGTTATCTTGCAGAGAAAAACAAATATTGCTGAGGGCGTAAGCTGCTCCACCTCTTGTTGGTGGAGGTAACCAATAAAATTCTCTCTCAGTGAAATGCAGCCAAGTCTCGTCCCCGGGCGATAAAATGCAGTTTCACCAGGTACGTGCGGTCAGTGGGGTCGTCATCATGAAAAGTGAAAAAAAACAGGTTTTGATAAATAAATATTAGTATTTGTCCACTGATATGTGCTAGAAATGTAATTTCTCTATGATTCCAATCATTTCATTCATTTCTTATAGTCCGAATGGCTGAATTCACGTATTTCCTGTTTGAACAGAGAGGAGGCACCGATGAGCTGAACCTCTTCTCAGATTGAGTCCCTGACAAACAGGAGGTGAGGCAGCAGTACCCCCGCCTCACTGAAGGGGGCGTGCTGAGCCCACGGGTCTGTGCGGGTTCTGCTGCTACTATTCTTCTAAGCGGAGACAAAATCAGAGAGTCCACTTCACTTCAGTAGTCGGTTTTTTTACGTTTCGCTCCGACTGTAAAAATGTAAGATTCTATATATGACCCCCCCCCCCAGGAATATACATTAATTATTACATTTTATAATTTTGTCTATGTTTTATTTTGACCGTTTTTTTCGTGTATATAATTGAAAATATTTTGAATACCCAAAATGTAAGAACTTTATCTTTGACAAAAATCACCACATTTAACATTTATTCTAATTTCTATAGTCCAACTTTTTTAAATATGGGATTAATTTATGAATTCGTATCTGTATTAATTGTAAAATTGCAAACCCGATCCAAATTTAACGTTCTTCTCTGGCCCACAAGACAGATCTCCTTGAGTCGATTCATTTGCAACAAATCTGGACTAAATCAGAACCAACAATAAGGAAGTTATGTTGGAGAAACCAGGGAGTAAAAATACATGAACTTTTAGAGTGAATCGCATCGTAAACAAGATCAATCTGCTCAATTTGATTCATCCGCACCAAATTTGTCACTCAAAATCACTCCAGTTCTTCCTCGCACTGAGGTCTACGTGGGTGTAAAATTTGAAAATGATCCATTAACAGGTTTTTGAATTATCGCAATAACAGGAAGTATCTATGGCGGACGCGGCGATGACGATTCCATGATAAAATATCTGACTTTTTCAGGGATACAAATATAAAAATTCTAATAAAAATAGACATCTATTATTCACACACTCATGTTTACACCTGCGACTGAATGATGTTATTCATAAAAAGCTCCAAATAGTGATTAAATCTAAACTATTAAAGTGAAATATAACATATATATATATATATATATATACATATATATATATATACATATATATATATATACATATATATATACATATATATATACACATATATATATATATACATATATATATACATATATATATATACACATATATATATACACATATATATATAAGATAAATATCTACGAGTCCCTTCATCTGCACTAAATTTGGACCAAATCCGACCAATTGTTGAGAACTTGAGGGCCGAAAACTTTTGAAGCTCCCTCCTTCCCAAAATCGATCCAGTTCTTACTCGCACTAAGTCTATTAGGGCATAAGCTTTAGAAATAATCAATGAAATAGTTTTTGAGTTTTTTGTGGCAAATTGTGTTTTTTGTTTCGTGAAAAAAAGCTGCTTTTATTGAGTGAAATATGAAGTATATTTAAAATATACAACTTGACCAAAGGTTGAAAAAATTATTGCCCAAAAACATTTTAGAGACGATTCCAATATATAATTGGGTTTGTTGGATGTTCTCTTCTGGATAGGGACGCATTTAGACAAAAACATCACAAGAAAACGCCAGGATGTCCAGCGTCTCGCTCAGAGACATTTCGACACATAGCCAGCAGGGGTCGCGATCAAACCGCCAATCAGTGGTCGACCGCCACAGCCGCCCCCAGATCCCAAATTCTTCTCCATTGAGTTTTTGTAATTTCTATCTGTTTTTCACGGAAGATGGGATGTGGTCAACGCCGCAGGCTGGTGACGTTGGGTTACGAGTATGGAGTTCCAACTTTTTATCGTAGCCTGTGTATCGCTAAAGTGGTTTTACAGTGAATTAAATAACTAAATGATTGTGAACGACTTCTGTGATGTGAAATCTTTGAATGTCTGGGTTTCATTTTTGCAGATTGGACCATTTTTTACAATAATTAGACCTCAGGATTGGAACACAACGATGTTTGTTGGGCATCTTGTTTGAATACCTTTACCTTACCTTACCTTGTGTGTGTGTGTGTTTGTGTGTGTGTGTGTGTGTGTGCGTGTGTGTGCGTGTGTGTTCCACACTTTAGGGGCTCAAAAAGCTCGTTCGCCACTCGTTATCATCTTCTTCTTAGGGATTGACCATAGATAACTGGTCAGTGGATATCAATGACCTCAAGGGGGCATTAGTGTGTAATAGGTCAGAAATGTAAGCTGGTGCCGACCCATTCAAGGACTTAAAGGTAACCCAAACCTCATTACAGCACAACAGAACCCAGAACCGTCGTGTGAATAAAAAAGAATGAGTAGGCATGAATTAGAAAGTACAGTTTTCGGCTGCTAGTGACTGAACGGCGAGGAGGAATAAGAAAGTTTCACAGCTGTCAGAGCGTTGCTGGCTTTCACGTTAGCACTCTATACAGTCAAATGTAGCTCGCTTACCCACAATTCCTACTACTAAATGGACAAGTGCGACTAACCGTGGCGCGTTGGACATCTATGAGTCCAGGTGTCTTTTAAAATACAATGAAGTTTCGACACATAGGGTGACAAAAAGAGAATCAATACAGATTGTTGTTAGCATGTCGCTAACAAAAAAACTTGTTTTCTGCCTCAGAGCTTTCAAGCAAAACCTTCATTTACAACGGCCAATCGTTGCAGTGACTTCACCCCAAAACCAATGAATTACACCTAATTCATCCCAGCTGGAACAGAGGCGACTCGTCCGGGATGTAGAACATTACACCCCCCGAACATGAAAAATACTGCAATTAAAATGTATTACAGTGGTACCTCCGTTTACGAGTTGAATTCGTTCCGAGACTTTGTCTGCAAACCAAAAAACTGAAAAACCAAAACGAAATTTCCCCATTCAAATGAATGGAAATCCCATTAGTTTGTTCCATATCCCAAAAATATTCATATTAAAAATCCTTTTCCCTGTTTTTTTATACAGACTAAAACCAATTTTACTGACAAATAGCAATGATAAATTGTATAAAAGCCTCAATTTAAGAGCCTCAAATACTCGTAAATCCAAATACTCGTAAACGGAGGTACCACTGTAATATAAAAACACCCACATTACCGCAACCAACCCAAACCTTGCGATACTGAAGATGCAACCGTCCAGAAAAAAGCTTGGTGGAGATAAAGGATATGACTTTTGAAGGATTCTATCTGGATTTGTTAAGCTTTCAGATGTTTACTCAACAAAATAGAAAAATGTTATGCTGACGTTAATGGATATGGCTCCATTATTGCTCCAAGTGAGAAATACCGATCCATGAAAGAGATTTAACCAAACATCACATTTATCTCTGACTAATATGTCAAATTTGCCAATTCCGCCTCTCCAGTGTCTCCACTTTGACCGTCTTATTTCTTCTGAGGAATTTAAGCAGAAACAAATTGACTGAAACTGAAAATGAGGAACAGATTTCCCGTTCATGTCTGTCTCCTCAGCACCAGAGGATCTGACAATGAGAAGCAGATTTTTTTCTTCTTCTGGGGATGAAAGATAAAAGCTTTAACTTGTAAAAAAAAAGTGTTTATCTGTTTATTGGGTTTGAAATCACTTGTTCATTCAAGATGCCAAGGTTGGAAGCCGCGGATTTTACAGATGGCTGCCGTGAGCCCCAGGTTCATAACGGAGGCGTCAAAAGCACAAAATGTAAAGTAAGTTCGGAGCCATCCAGTCTTTGATGTCCTTCAGACGCTCCAGCAAAGCTTTTAAGGAGCCGGCGTCATTTTTATTTTTTGGCATGGTCCAGGTAAATTTGGGAGTCGTTTGCATAAAAGTGGTATTAGATGCTATGTTAGCTTAAAGTCAGTAGATAAAGGGAAAAAAGGATAGGCTGAAGACAAGAACTTTTGGGGGATTCTACATAGGAGAGGGGATTTGGACGAAGACGAGTCACCTGGGCTTTCTAAACAACAACAGCGCTCCCGGTGGGTGAAAACAATGCCGCGGTCCACAGTGAGATCTAGAGGATAAACATGGCTGCATTACCGGTGTGTGTGGTTAATAAAAGATCATTAAAAACTTTAAAAAGCATAGATTCTGTTGTGTGTCTGGATTTAAAACCAGACTGGAAGATCTCAAGATTGCGACTCTGTTAGAGAAACCGATTTTTCGAAGTTGGCCTTTTTTTAGATCTTAATGGTTGTACCGACGCTCGTTGCAAGCAGGCTGGTACAACTCCTTTAGTAAGACCACTTCCCAGACCTCTTTTAAAAGCCGAGGCGAGACCGTCTGCGGGAGAAGCTGCCGGTTTAAGTTGTGTTCCAGTTTTAAGACGGTGAAAAAACTGACAGGAAGTGGCCGATCAAATGAGGGGAGTGAGACGTTTGCTCTAATGGTGGCAATCTTGTCAATGAAGAAGTGGAGACATCTTTGACGAGCTCTGTGGACACATCTGGACCGGTGGGTCGAGGGGGTAATGATAGAACTAATGGTTTTAATATGAGTACAAGGTTTGTGACTACTATTAGAGAAATAGCCTTTTCAGATTTAAGAGTTCTTTAATATTTTCTCTCTAGCTGTCAGAATATCAAAAGATACCTGCAGATTGTCTTTCGTGCACTTAACTGATTATTGGTGGCACAGGAAAGATCTGACTGAACTAGACCTACGCCGTCGTCCCTGACAACATCTGCAAAAAGTCCCCAATTTCCTGCGTTGTACAAGCGTTACCCCTGATAGAAGTTTGTTGACAATTTATTTGGTAAGAAGAAGCTCCCTCTAGTGAGTAGAAATAGAAACTGTTGGAATAAATCATGAGTTACAAAAGATAGACCTCCTCAAGTCCATTCATATGCACCAAATTTGGACTGAATCGGATCAATGGTTGAGAAATGATGGGCCATAAACCTTTGGGATTAGGTCCATCCTTGTGTCAGAAATATACAACCCACCTTTCCCAAAATCAATCCAGTTCTTCCTCGCACTATGTGGGTATGATCTATGAAATAGTTGTTGAGTTCTCTCCAGGAAACAGTGTTTTTCCTAACAAAAGGCTCCACCTAGTGGGTAAATTATGAGCTACTAGAGTAAAGTTTAATATTTATGGACTAAATTGGACTGAATTTCCCCCTTTTGCCACTAATATTATCGAGGGATGGACTCCACAACATCTCTGAAGGTGCGCCGGGGAACAAGACATAAGCGGCAGATCCTCTAGGTGTTGGAAGGGGTGAGGCGGGGCCTACAAGTGGATCCGAATACTCGATTCCGTTGAAATCTGGGGAAATTGGAAATCTGCATCTTGAAATCGTTGTTTTTGTTCCTCAAAACATTCCGGAACCTTTTTTGTTTTTGCACTGTGGCAGGGAGCATCTTCCTGCTGGAAGAGGCCATTAAGAAATACCATAACCATGATCTGCAGAAAAGTACAGCCAGGTGCTACATGTCAAAGTAGAACATACATGAATCTTTGGACCCAAAGTTTCCAGCATCCCGGTTTCAACTCCTCCTCAGGTAAGCAGCACACATGGAACCTGCTACACCAAATAAAGATGTTCAACAGACCAGGCCCCCGTTTTCTGTTATTCTGTGGGACCAGCATGACCCTCACTCTGCTGTGCTGCACTGTGTGTTCTCACAGCTTTGGGTCAGAAACAGCATTGGCCTTTCTCTGCAACTTGTGCAACGGTAGCCCTTCTTTCCATCAGATAACATATGCTAGTCTTCGTCTTGGAAGCCCACGACCCTTAGCCTTTACTTTGACAAACTTGGTAGGTTCTAACCTCCGCTGGAACACCCCAAATAATTTCAAGTTTGCTCGGACTCTTACCCTAGATCAACTTCGGCACAAAATGTTCTCTTGCTGCCGAGAATATCCCAAACGCTGCAACAAGATTATCAAAGTCTCTCTGACTTCAACCGTCAGTGGTTTTAATGTTATGGCTCATTGCCGCAACTACGTTTCAGGCTCTGGTATCTCATAATCTCCCACAGTACACCCCGTCAGTCCTCCCGAGTGGGAACCCATGTCTTCGCGGAGAAAGAAAACAGCGTTGAAGGATTTTCAGCATTCCTCGGCTCTGAACGTCTTTCTTTAAACATTCCCACATCCAAAAAAAGGCCTTAAAATGAAGCGTAAAAATTGGATTACAATCTCCACCGAGTCCAGATCAAGTGTGTTCGTATAGTCGTGCAGCACATGTGGTTCGGCTTTAAAAGCTTACCGGCTGCTGTGTTACACAAATATCCCCTGTTTGAGGGAGAGGAAGACCACCGCTACATTAAAACAGCACCGGGCCTTCTGGCGCCCACACCTCCACTCTCAGAGTATCCTGTCACCTCACGCATGCTGACTTCAAATATCAGTGCGTACACTCAGACAAGTTTTGCAGAGCCCCTTGAGAGAAAGTTGTCTGGTTTTTTGTACCCCGGGGGGGCATATGCCCTATTTCCACAATTTGTTGCTGGGAGGTAAGGAAGTTTTTTCCCAGGAATGTGTATTTTACTTGAGTTCTCTGTCGTTGTTTGCTTTTACTTCCTACATTCAAACAAAACGTTTCTGAACGTCCTGCTGATTCGCTGGGTGTTCATTAATGTGGGCGGAGCCTGTCCCCGCTGGCTCTTTGGTTTAAGGGTTTCCTGTCATCAAGACTGGTTTCGACTATTGGTTTGACATACCACTGATTTTCTGTCCGATCCGATACCAAGTAAAACAAAGTCTAGTATCGCAGGTTCTGATCCGATATCGAGACTTTGTACGAATGCTTGATATGATGATATGATGATATGATATATATATATATATATATATATATATAACTGTCTGGTACTGACTGGTACTGTCTGGACCTCATTAACAGCAGGAACCATCTGAAGTCAGCAATAATCAACAGGGATTTAAGATCCATCAAAATCCATTAGACTCACCGAAGATGTCCATCATCTGAAGACAACGTCCTTCCGTCTGTCTTTCAATGTAACATAATAACAGGAGGTCCCCCCCTCAATGATGTGGTCAGGTGGGACGCCGCCGCCGCCGCCGCCGCCGCCGCCGCCGCCGCCGCCGCCGCCGCCGCCGCCGCCGCCGCCGCCGCCACCATTCAGTTCCAATAGGAGATCCTTTTTCCACGGACATGGAGCTCAGCGCTGATTCGGTTGTATCTCTCCGATAAGTTTTAATTTGCTGAAAATCAACACTCTAGAGAGAGAGGGGCAATAATTTGGAGTGAACCGCTTTCCGACCAACTTAACAAAGTCCAAATCTGATTGGTGGTCTGAAAGCGGTTCTGTTTGGTTCTAGACTCTGTTGAAAGGGTCATTACTTTGAACCGTGTCCCCGCTGAGAATAAAAATACACTTTTTCCTCAGATTACTGAGTAATAATCTGTCTTTTGATAGGAAAATCGATTCTAGAAGAGAAACGCTTGGATCGGAGATATCAGTATTTTAGTATCGATAAGCACGCACCTAATTATATCCCCTAAATTATATTTCCCGTCGTCATCCACGACGGGAAAACTCAAAAAGTGTTTCATGGATCATTTTCAAACTTTATTCCAACATAGACCTTACTGCGAGGAAGAACTGGACTGATTTTGGGAAAGGTCGGTTGAGCTGTAACTATAAGTTCTTGGGGCAGAAAGTCCAAATTCGGCGCATATGAATCGTATCGATATATAATATGTAGAACACATTACAAAGAAAACGTAATATGACAAAGTCCATAAACAATGCTGTGTGAATGAGATAAAAGTGGACTTTATCAACATGATGCCACTTTTAGTTTGGTGCTGAATGTACCAGAACATAGCTTTTAATGTGGAAGAGTTCCTACTGACCCGGGACGTCATCGTGAAAAGTAAACAAATAATCCTAAAATCAAATAAATATTAATATTTGTCTACTGATATGCGCTATAAATGTAATTTTCTGTATGATTCCAATCAATAATTTCATCGATTTTTTTTAAAAATCAAAACAGCTGAATTTGCATTTTTCCGTACACAGGCCTCAGATTCACAGCACATCACAAACCGGGTCGAGCGTTTTGCTTTCTCACTATTTGTCGACAATGTAATGTTTGTAGACACTTTTATTATATATTTCACGTATTTGTAGAACACATTAGTCTCGCTGATCCATCATAAAACCGGAACGAAGAAGCAGGAGGTGAGGCAGCAGTACCTCTGCCTCACTGAAGGGGGCGTGCTGAGCCCACGGGTTTGCGCTGGTTCTGCTGCTGCTCTTCTTCTACGCAGAGACAAAATCAGAGAATCTAGTCCAGTACAGTCGTAGAACCGTTTTTGCTCTGACTGCAGTCATCAATTGTAGAATTGAGATGGCAAATGAAGAAAAACACGAAGGTGCGTAACAAACGCACTCTTTCTCTGAGCCGATACACATTTAACGTCCTTCTTTGGCCCAGTATGGACCTCACCTGTGTGTGTGTGTAGAGAGTTCTGATACGAGACATGAAACAGAACTAGTACTCTGTGAGTGAGCTGGCAGTGAAACGCTGAATTTAAGCTCCTCTATTGGGTTCATATATTTGTACATCTCACTCTGAACGGGTCAGAACCTTCACCTGCCACCAATCTCCCCGCACCTCGCTGCTACTAACAAACATGACAGAGATAGCGGCGTGTTAAAATGGGATTTTTGTCTGGAGCCACGACAGATAATTGCGCTGGTGTTAAAACTATGCTTCGTAAAGTCGACATTAAAGCCCATCTGAAATATCCAGAACTGTTCCGACAGCGACCGCCAGCTTCCCCGTGACCCCGTGTTGACAGAATCCCCTCATGGCGTTGCTAGTCTGGGATTTGTTCTGTGTGTGGTTGCTTCAGTCTCCTCAGTTAATTGCAATGGAAATTCCAAATTGGGTGTGAATTTGTTCATCACTCCATAGGTGTTAGCCTGTCAGGACCTGCGCTAGCAGAGCCTCCGGTCTTCTGCAGCCCCGAACAGAACGAGCCGTGGAGAATAATTGGACGGGTGATTTACAGATCGTTATGTAAAACAGACGGGAATGTTTCTTTGTCTTGTTTTCCTAAGGTTGGGTTGCACTCCATGCATCATTCCTGTCAAATAAAAGACTCAAGGGTTCTGTGTTTATGACAAAAAGCGAACAGACTGGCGCTGGTCCGTAAGCTGTGCGCCAAATTCAAATGTGTGATAAATAAGAAACATCGTCCCAAATACGTACTTCGTGTACCGAACAACATCAGTGTGTTGTTCTGGAATGCACGCCAGCTGTTTACTCTACATGCAAACATCGTGAGATACGTGTGAGCGCCGGCTTTGTGCAATCGGCAGAACAGAACCGGCTCGCTCGCTTTGAGCTAGCTGCTCAGCGCCTGCAGCTGCTTCTCAATCTGATTACACAATTTTCCCATCAGATCATCATCCCCGTTGCGAAAGAAGCTGCACGTCTTGACCGTTTATCACATTTGAGATGTTCTGCTTACAGGTTTGGCGCGGGTGGCTGGTCCATAACTCAGAGCTGGTGACAGAACCTGGTGATATGTCATGTTGGCATTTTATTCTTATGGAAGTTCTTTATTACTAAATCTTCCACAACATTGTCCTGCGGGCTCGACTTATTTACACAGAAGTTGAATCAACTCCTTTACTACCTCGGCGGCAACGGCAACGGCAACGGCGCCTCCGTTCGTTCGTGGTCGTTCATTTTGCGCGGAATAAACTAAACGGTCTTCCAACCTCTGACGGCCTGTCGAAACCAGTTTGTTTGTATAACAATGTTAATTCAATCATTAAGTGGGCGCTTCTAAGGGGCTGCCCAGCGCTCCCTCGGAAGATCGGAAGGTGGCTGGTTCGAGTCCCAGCGGGGTCTACATGTCACGGGGTCCTTGAGCTGGGGACCCCTAGCTCCCCGGCGCTTCTAGGGTGCTGCCCGCTGCTCCCTCAGGGATGGGTCAAACGCAGAGAAAGAATTTCTCTATTTAAATTGAATTAAACTGAGAATAAATTACAACGAATATGCGGTATTAAAATGAGTATTTATACGTAGAGTACATCTATAGCCAGACGTGTTTGTATTCAGGACATGTAAGACCTGCTCTCAGAGATCGAGGTACATTTATATCCCAGACAGAGAAGAAATCTTAAATATGACCTTTTTCTGAATTCTGAATAAGTCCTGGGAGTCAAGACGATAACCTCCCTTGATTTCTCTTTTATAAGTGTAAAATAAAATATACCAGATAAATCTCATTGAGTGGATTCTCATGCACCGACTTTGGACTAAAGCATCCATCCATTCATTTTGTTCCGCTTATCTGGGGTCGGGTCGCAGTGGAAGCCAGTTAAGACAGGATTTCCAGACATCCCTCTCCCCACATCACTTTCTGCCATTCACAGGCCAGATAAGTTATAAAGTCCCTCCACAGAGTTCTGGGTTTACTATCTCGTGTCGGAGGATCAATCTCGTCTTTCAACTCGTCTTAGAGGATGCATTTAGTCTCTGAGGATCCACTTCGTCTCAGAGGATCCATCTCGTCTTTCAACTCATCTCAGAGGATCCATCTCGTCTTTCAACTCATCTTAGAGGATCCATCTCGTCTCAGAGTATCCATCTCATCTTTCAACTCATCTTAGAGGATCCATCTCGTCTCAGAGGATCCATCTCGTCTTTCAACTCATCTTAGAGGATCCATCTCGTTTCAGAGGATCCATCTCATCTTTCAACTCATCTTAGAGGATCCATCTCGTCTCAGAGGATCCATCTTATGTCGGAGCATCATATCTCGTATCGGAGGATCCCTCGAGGCTCTGAGGATTCAACTTGTCTCGTAGGATTTATCTCGTGTCGGAGGATCCATCTTGGCTCTGAGGATTCAACTTGTCTCGGAGGATCTATCTCGTGTCGGAGGATCAATCTCGTCTTTCAACTC
>VRLP01004294.1:0-51046 GCA_009660295.1 Lophius piscatorius | reverse complement strand
CCTTACCAAAAACCAGCAATGTTAATTAAGGTTATAGGTTCTGCTAAAAAGGAAAGTTTTAAGTCCTTTTTTAAATGTGTCAGTCGTCTGTGGAGCCCTGAGATTGTCAGGGAGGGCATTCCACAGACGAGGGGCAGCAGAACAGAAAGCCCGATCACCCATGGGCTGAGCTTAGTCCGGGGAAGGAGGAGGCGGTATGAGTGGGTAGAACGGAGGGATCGTGTTGAGGTCAGTGGGGTGACCTCAACACGATATTGAGGTCATGTATAGTATTATCAATACTATCTTGTTAACATGTACTGGAGTTGACTTTCACTAAGTATGTTTGCATTTCAATACATTTTTTTAATGGAATAATCTAATTCTGGTGCTGATCCATTCTGAAATGTGTTTGAAAAGCAACCTCAATAAATGCATCAATAACAAACAATTGTTTGAAGACAAGTCATAATATACAAAATATCCACTTTGAAGAATTAATTTTAACTCAGATCATTTTGGAATACAAAGAATATAATAAAATTCTGATGACATTCATGGAATGTGAAAGTATCCTTGTCATTTCGACTGTCAATACTAACATTATAATAGTACTTGACGGAATAATGTCGTAGCTTGATCGTTTATACAAACGGGTCATATTTTTGTATTAGATCCACAGGCTATTATGTTACAGTGGAAGAGCTACATTGTGATTCTCATGTTCATGTCATGTATTTGATAAAATATTTACATCATCTGTATCTCAATAGGAGTTCATCCACGCCCAGGCGGAGCTCCTGCAGGGGCTGGCTGGCTTGGACATAGCACACGCTTCCTCCACACAACCCATATCCTCCACCGGTATTACTGCCAGACCAGGTCTACTCACGATTCAATGATTGCCAGACTTACACCGGAGGACATCAAGAAAGCCAGGGAGGCCAAGAGGGCCCTGATCAAGCCTGCCCGACAGAAGGTTGGTTGAGGGAATCAATACGTATTTAAATAAAAGTAAATTTGAATATATATTTTAAATGCAGATTTTTGTTTTTATTTCTAATATCCATGCATTATATTGGTGAGCAGGTTACTGTCAAAAGAGAAGTATCCTGTCATGAGAAGATTACCATTATATGATTTACATTTACATTTTTATCATAATTTTAGTTTGTGTTTAATTGTTCAGATTGAGGATTATATTTTTGATTTTTAGCCAGGTGGCAAATAGCAACCAACTGAACACCCCTCCTCCATTTCCAAGCATGTAGATCAGAACAACCTGTGGTGGTCACTAGAAATGTTATGCTAAAATCTAGAGCCAGTTTCTGGTTTTTCCCATTCTAGACTGCTGTGAAAAATTATCCGTGTATCATGGCAGAGAAGAAAAAGACTGTAATCCTCTGTAGATGAAAGAGTTTCAAACTGAACTTGTTTTTAACTTTATTATACACAAATAAAAATATAATTATACTACTACACTAAAGACATAACTCAAAACAAATGAAAGGAACGCAACCTGTTTAGTCAGGAAGCAATAATGCTGTTGTGCAAACGATACAGAAAACAGGTTGAAAGGAGAGAAAGTTAACGAGACAACCCCTAATAAGGCTTGATTTTGCTGGGGGTGGCCCCAGACCAGTTCCCTCTCCTCATCCTTTCTGGCTGATTCTTGGCTAGTTTTGCATTTTTCCAGTGTAGCAGGAGGTATCTGTAGCCTGCAGAAGTTTTGCAGGTTATGCAGATCCACCAGGATGGCACATCCATACGCGCCGTGGCAACAAGGTAGCACAGTGTCAAAAGCGTGGAGGAAATGTCAGGAAATAGGCCAGTACGCCAAGATAGGTGGAGGGGTCGAGGAGGGCAAAAACCCAGCAGCAGGACCGCTATCTGCTCTATTGTGCAAGGACAAACAGGAGGACCACTGCCAGAGCTCTACAAAATGACTTCCAGCAGGCCACTCGTGCATGTTTCTGCCCAAACTGTCAGAAACAGACTGACAGTTTGGGCTGGTGGCATGAGGGCCCAACATCCACAAGTGGGGCCTGTGCTCACAGCCTGGCACCGTGCAGCCCGATTGGCATTTGCCAGAGAGCACCAGAATTGGCATATTCGCCATTGGTGCCCTGTTCTCTTCCCAGTTGAGAGCGGGCTCACCCAGAGAACATGTGACAGACGTGAGAAAATCTGGAGACGCTGTGGAGAACGTTCTGCTGCCTGCAACATCTTCCAGTGTGACCGGTTTGGCGGTGGGTCAGTGATGATCTTGGGAGGCGTATCCTTGGAGGGTCGTTGGAGATACCCCAGGACACCATCCGTTGTCTCATCCGGAGCATGCCCAGATGTTGTAAGGAGTGCATACAGGCATGAGGAGGCCATACACAATACTGAGCCATATGAGTTTTCTTGAGGAAAATCAGAAGTTGGATCATTCTGGGATCTCATTCTTCCACTTTGATTTTGAGTATGATTCTGAATCAAGTCCTCAATGGGTTATTGATTTTGGTTTCCATTGATCGTTCTTACATTATTTTGTTCTCAACGAATTACAATATGTAATCAATAAAGATGTTCAACTTTAATATTTCATTCATACAGAGCTGGGATGTGGGATTTAAGTGTTCCATTTATTTTTTTCAGTAGTGTATTTTCTGCCAACAGAAACTCCTGAATCATACAAACTAAAAATTCTATATAGTCACAAGTGAGTGACCAATTCAATTCATTAAGTTAACCAAGACGGTTTTTTTCAATTTCATGAATTTTATACTTATAAGAATTATGCAAAAACTTTTTTTTACAGCTTTTCATGAATAGAAGAGTTTGGGATAGGGAAGCTTTTATTCACCTTTCTTTCTTTTTTCTTTTCTTTATTATCTATCTTATTACACACCATTTGATTTTGCCATACATTTAGATACTTTAGATGTGTGAATCCACAAATTTCTCATTTTCTTTGATATCATTGACCTAAACTTATTTGGCATTTGAATCTGAATTTAAATCAGTTAGTGAACAATTGAATTGAATTGAGAAAATATATAGTTAATGGCCGGAGATAACCCACATGTGGGTTATAGTACTGTAATCTGATTTTATAATGTTTAGTCGTCATACACAGCAAGGTGGGAATCTAGATAGTTTTGTTAATAGTTTCATGTCTATGATGAAGGTGTTATCAAAAAACAAATGGCTTTAGTATCTTGTCTATATTTTCTTAGCTCAGTGACCGTGCCAGAGAGAGGAAAGTGCCTGCCACAAGAATCAGCAGGCTAGTTAATTTTGGGGGTAAGAACAATGTACTTTTTTCTTTTTTTATACAATGTAAATTCATTTATTTATTTAGTACTTGTCTAAACAATGGTAGAGTGCTTCACAAAACATATGAGTAACCCAAAAATAAGAAGATAGTTAATCCTAATTGCAGCAGCTAGTTACAAATGAAAATACAACAACACAAAATTTACAGATCAAGATTACTTAAATTATGATTTACAGAAATAATGTGCCAGGGTTTGTTTATATAAAAGATGTAAATCCATTAGAACCGTAACACTTTGGATATCAAATTAAACTTAGAGATCGGCCGGTAATTCTGTGGGTGTGGTTGATCAACAGTAGGCTTTTTCTTTCGGCTAAAAATAAAACAACAGTTAATAATGGAAATTAAGCTACTGGCACCCATAACTTCTTTCAGGAGAGGATTTGAGACACCGTAGCACATGCTGAAATTGGCAGCAATGCCGTTTGGGACGCATGATTGTGATAAATATCTTCTAGCTGTAATGGCAGTAGAAGCAATAATAGACCTAATGTTACTGTCTTTTTGCTTAACCAGGATTATTCAAAGGTATTTCATGGTCAGCAATTAAAGAGCCTGGCAATGCAGCGGCTGACCGTTTAGAATTAAACGAATAGCAGAGGTGCCACATCAGCAATTCTTGAAACATCTGTGACATATGATAACTTGTGTGCTTGGCACTCTGCAGGACTAGCAGTAGGACTTGGAATTGGTGCCATTGCAGAAGTGGCAAAACAGTCACTGGCTGGCAAACAAAAGGGAGGTATGTTCTTCTCACTTCTCCTCTAATATTCTCTGATCCTGGTCCAGTGGATACTAGATAGATCCAGCAGACAGATGGTCATCTCTAGAGAGGCTTCTCATGTGTCAGCATTGGCATTAAATCAAAATTTAATTAGCATGTTTAACTGTCAGTTTTTAGACCCTGCTTTCCAGAATTGGTTAGTATTAGCTGGCCCTTAATTTTTGACACGCAGAAGTTTGAGGATAACTGTTAAAACAATCGTTTTTATATATGCCTTTGTACTTTTAGCACATCTTAATTTTAAGCATTGCTGTCTGTTCTTTAGAAGGGGCTGCCCTGTTAGATTCTCCTCTTCTGTCAGAGGCCAATGCTGAGAGAATAGTCAACACGTTGTGCAAGGTCCGTGGGGCTGCACTCAAGATTGGGCAAATGCTCAGCATTCAAGGTACAAACTGATGCAATGGGGTCACTGCAAAAAAGTCAGATTTCTTGGTATTGATAATTTCTTATCTGACAACTTGGCATTATTTCAGACAACTCCTTTATCAACCCCCAGCTGCAAAGGATCTTTGAGAGGGTTCGGCAGAGCGCAGACTTCATGCCCACCTGGCAGATGAATGTAAGTGTGAAATCACCTTCCTGTCCCTCACACATCTTGCACACTAGCAACCACCCAATAAAAATGTCAAATCTAAAGCAGTGTGTTGTGATAAGATGATTATCAAAAGATCTACAGTATAATATCGAAAGTCTTATTAGCATGTTTTCATCAGTTTGGCAGTTGAAGTGCAGTCACATTATATCTAATTTTTTTTAAAGGTCAACTCATGAATACATTATTTAAGGTTTTAATATGGATCTGATTGTGTAGAAAGTTCTAGAGGAGGAACTGGGGCCAGGTTGGCGAAATAAGCTATTGTCGTTTGAAGACAAACCGTTTGCGGCAGCGTCCATCGGTCAGGTACATCATGGTGTGTTAAAAGATGGAAGAGAAATTGCCATGAAGATTCAGGTATTCATACACTTCTCCTTCGTCCATCATGACCACGACCTTTCTCTGCATTGATGACATCTGTTCTATTATATTCTCTTACACATCCCAGTATCCCGGAGTGGCAGAGAGCATTAGCAGTGACATAAACAACCTGATGTCAGTTCTCAAAATGAGTGCTGTCCTTCCAGAAGGTAACTGCAACTTCAGTTGTAGCAGTTTTCATTTCAGTGTTGCAGGTTGAAAAGTGTATTCTTTACTTTGTGCCATACATTATCAAAAAACAAAATGCACATTTCAAATCAGGGGAAGCAGACTTTTAAGTTTCCATTTAAGATTCCAAACTTGAGCACATAAGTAGTAACAACTATTGTTCCTCAGTTTACCTTCCTCAAGTAGGTATTGGGTTTAAGAAATCCAGACTCTTGTCCTTTCACTGTCCTCCATTAAAACTGGGAGGTGACTATATGTAGATTATTCAGCTGTTGGTTTTTGTTTCCCTTGTGTTCTTTCATCCCAGCACTTTCATTATGACCATTTAGACCACAGGGTGGTGCTATGGTTTCATTTCCAAAATAGGTGAAACATTTGTGAACGAAAGAAAGTCGCATGTATCATTTTCATGTTCAAAGTCGATCCAAATGATTTAGCTCTTAATCATATTTATCATTTTAATTTTAGTTGCCATCCAATGCTTCTCACTACTGAAGTCCCATATAAAAAATGCAAATAATGTTGTTTGATATACGGAGTGTCATATGCACTTGTTATTTCAAAACAGGTCTGTTTGCCGATAGCAGCTTGGAAGTAATTCAGAGGGAGCTGGCGTGGGAGTGTGACTACAAGAGGGAAGCAGAGAGTGCAAAAAGGTTTAGGTAGGTGTGTGTGGTGTATTAAACCATAAATCCTCCTACACTGAAGGTCTCTATTCTGTGAGGTCAAGTGGTGTGTAACTGATTAACAGAGACCCCATCAGGTACATTAGGAAGCATGATTACTCTTTAATTACATTGACGTTTTACTAAATGGTTGTAAATGTTGCTTATATGTACCGCTAAAATCTCTGACATGTGAAATGACCACCCACCTTAACACCTCTGCAGATACTAGGTCTCAATCTATATATTGAGACCTAGGAGATGTTTGTGTGCGTATGTACAGTACTCAAAAAAATTAAGGGAACACATAATCATCACAGTGTAACTCCAAGTCAATAACACTCCTGGTATATCAACCTGTTCAGTCAGGAATCAATAATGACAGAATCAATTTCACCTGCTGTTATGAAAATGGTACAGACAATAGGTGGAAAGGAGAGGCAGTTAGCGAGACGACCCCTATTAAGGCCTTATGTTGGCTTGGGTGATGCCAGCAAGGACGGGCAATTGTTTTACTCGGTTGGCTCGTAGGCATCCTGAGACAGTCCGCAGGCCACTGTTTAGGCCAACATCCACCTTCTTGGAGTGGGGGCTACCAGACAGGAGCTTAGTACTCGGCGGCTGAGAACACCAAGGCCACTGTGGACATGTGCAGTGTCTTCCAAAGTGGTGGCAGCTAGGAGGCATATCAGTGTGGCATGGGCTCTTGTCTTTGCCGTGGCAATTTCCAGATGTTGTTTGAATTTCAGTGTTCTGTCGAGATTCGCTCCAAGCTACGTGGGGACGGGCTTGAACTGTATCCCGGCATTATCCATCATGAATATTGAAGACGTTGTCTTACACAGTCAGTCAGTATCCCTTTGGGTCATCACTAGGCTTGTTTGGCCACGGAAGAGCGATCACCTTGCCATGGCGCCAGATCTATGGCAGCCTCAGGCATCGGAGAATTGTGGAGAGGAAGGAGCACAGCCATTTGGTTGCCTCCTTGCCTTGACAAGATGTTGATGCCGTTGTAAGGCCTCGCCAATTTCTTTTGTTGCGAAGAAGTGGGATAGGTTGGAGTTGCAGCCTGGTGCCCTGTGCTGCGCATTGACTCTTGTCGAGGTTGTTCTGATGAAGTCCTTGTCTTCATTGGGGAAGTTGCCGTTGCTCAGACGTAGGGAGTTGTCGACCTGCCTATCCGCTTGTTCATGGACGCCTGACGGCTCGAGTGTGTGAAGTTGATTGATTCCACTGTCTCTGTCCATCTTTGCTTTTGTTTCTGATTTAGTCTGCAGGTAAGGTCATTTGCTGCTTTCTCCCTGTCTTTGCTGGTTTTTGCTTCTTTGTGGGTGAGAATTAAGTCTTCACATTTGTCATCCCAGCAGGGAACATAAACTTTGCGTATCCCAGGGTTGATGCTTTTCTTAGCAGCGGCCAGCAGCATCTTGCATTAGAGTCGAAGGCGTTGTTCAGGTTGGTGGAGCATGTGTGTGGGAGATCAACAGCTTCCCTGTTCATTTGTTGTGTGAAGCCTGCCCAGTTTGCTTTCCAGGAGTTCCACCTCTTGGCATCATTCTCTTCCACTGGCTGGATCAGAGATGAAATGGCAAAGAGCCATGGTCGATGGTGTGACCGCGGGAAACCTATTCAGTCTTACTGAGAGCGGTTCTTGGTCGCAGCATTTTGCAAAGGCCAGTTCTGGGTTGGTGGTGCTGTTCCAGCGTGTAGAGTACAACGTGCGTTGCTGCTTCTGATCGTATACAGTGGTACCTCCGTGTAAGAGCTTAATTCGTTCCGAGACCATGCACGCAAACCAAAAAACTCGTAAACCGAAACAAATTTCCTCATTCAAATGAATGGAAATCCCATTATTTCGTTCCATATCACAAAAATATTCATATGAAGATCATTTTCCATGTTATTTTATACAGAGTAAAAGTAATTTTACTAACAAATAGCAATGATAAATGATAGAGAAGCCGGCAGATTCTGGCTCACTTAACTTTCTCACTCGATTCCTTCCAAACGTAAGCTGGCACGAGCGCCGGATACTATTCAATGAGTGTATGACGCTAACTGAGAGCAAACGCGAGGGAGGCTGACCTGAGATACATTTGTTTTTCGCTCTAGTCTTGGGGCGCACAAGGGAAGCCCACGCGAGCATCTTCCACTTGTTGAAACAGGATGTTCGTAAATGTAAGCAGAGCACTCGTATACCAAGCAATTTTCTTACGAGATACAGGTACCCTTAAGAACCTTTCCCTTTAGATTTAAATTAAATCACCGCTATTAAAGCAAGGCACATTTTTTTGAAGAATTTTTGCTCGTAAATCAAAATACTCTTAAAGCAAGGCACTCCTAAACCGAGGTGCCACTGTAGTAGTGTTGCATCAGCTGTCGAGGCCCATTCTGCCAGGATGTCACCATCATTGTTGGAGCTGCTCTAGCCTCATTCTATATTGTAGCGGTTGAAATCGCCAGCATACACAGCAGGGACCGGAACAAGTTGAGAGCAACCTGTTCAGAGACGGCTTGAAGATGTCAATTATGGTAGTTTATTGCGCTTTGATTGTTATCCATTCTACTGCTATATCCTTTGAGGATTGTGCAATGATTGACCAAGCCATGTCGTTATGAACGTAGCTTTGCCATGATGTTTGTTGGCGATGGGACCAGAAGGAGTGTACCCAGGGGGCTTCAGGAAGCTGAGGAAACGCTTACTGCAGTACCCATCAAAGTGGTCTAAGAAAGAACAACTGAGAGCCAGTGACGGGGTGTTTGAGGCTCCTTGATGAAAGTGGAGAGAGGAGGCTAGTCAACCATTCCGAAGAGCTACTGTAGCAAAGATTTCTGAAAAAGTTCATGCTGGTTCTGATAGAAGTGTGTAAGAAATCGCTGTACATCTAAGAGCTATTTTGACAGCACAAAGTCGACCTATACAAGAACAGGCAGGTGGTTTTAATGTTATGGCTGAATGGTGTATCTCATAAATTGTTTTGTTTTTTATACCCTGTCAAAAGGAGTTTAGAAGACTGCCCTTCTCCGTAGGTAATGGAATGGTCTAGCCCAAAAAAAAATAAAAAATTTAAACAAATTTGAATGTTAGCAATTTTCACATCATTCTGCTGATACTCACATTTGATAACGGTGATAACATCAACACAAATGAAGTTCATCGTGTTGCAGGTAAGTCCGTGTCCTTGGACACACCTTTTCTATTTTTTTTTTTTAAATTTCTTTCTGGCCTCCAGGTCTCTGTTGGAGGGAAATGAATATTTCCAAGTTCCTGAGGTGATTGATGAGCTGTCAGGCCGGAGGGTGCTGGCCATGGAACTGGTACAGGGAGTCCCACTGGACCGCTGCGTAGACCTGGACCAGGAGACCAGGAACCAGGTATGAGTTGTCTTCAGGCACATGGGTGGTCACGGAATGGGTTTTTTATGCACAGGCCGGATGTAAACACGTCTTTCCGAATGGAAAGAACCTTTCCGAATGAGATTTCATTCCTTTGTATGGACGTAGTCTAAATCCTTTCGGGAAAGCCTTTACGATTGCCAGTCGGTGCATGTAAACGCTGTATCGGAAAGTTTGAGGTGTATTTGTGCATGCCCAGCATTCTGGCGTAATGCTCCGCTAAGTTTTTTCAGCGCCGCAACTCTTTTTAAATATGGCAACCTCAAAACAGTACCGGCCTGCATCGGAGAGTGATTTATTCATTGCAACTTTGAAATAGTTTAACATAATTGGACGGTTAGATGGCCGAATAGGCACTTCCGCGCATGCCATCTTTGGCGTATTCTTCTTCTGGGCGCATTGTTGGCTGTTGGCACCCAACTCACCGAAGCATTATCGCCACCTTATGAACAGGAGTGTGGATCGTCTGCGCATGTCAGAAAGCGTTTCCGATAAGATGAGTTGATGCATGTCGGAACACCGGGTCGGAAAAGATCACAAGTCATGTAAACAGGCGAACGACATTGCAATTCGGAAAGGTTTAATTCAGAAAGGAGAAAAGTGTCCCAACGAAACCCACCTAATGTTTGTGACAAAGTAGAACAATGCTGGGAAACTGTTGCTTAAAGATGCAGCCCATCAGAGTGTGGATCGGTTGTAGCAGGAACAATTGGAATTGAAATCCATTAAGAAGTAGAAAGCAGATTGAATCGTTGTTCATTCACCTAGGGCCGATCTTGGGCTTAAGTTTATATCTGCATTCCCCTTGTTGCTGGTAATAGGAGTTGTATTGCAGACGACTTTGTAAAATATATGAATCATATATAGTTAATGTAGATTAACTTGGATTGACCCTACACGTTTCTTGCTTGTAGCTTAAATAGCATGACCTCAGAATGACACAAAAATAAATCGGCAGTGAAACTAGGACTGATGATTTAGAAACGAGCATTTCAACATGTGAATACATTCACGTTTTAGAAACGAGCATTTCCACATGTGAATCCATTCACATGTTGAAATGCAGCATAAAAAAAACTATCGTGCAGTTTATTAGGAGCACGTTGTTAGAGTTAGCCTTACATGAAATGCATGTACAGCATAATACCTTAACGCAAGCTGTAAAGGTCTAACCTCTCATCTCGTCTCCAGATCTCTTTCAACATCCTCCACTTGTGTCTCAGAGAAGTGTTCGAGTTCAGGTTCATGCAGACTGATCCAAACTGGGCCAACTTCTTCTACAACTCTGACACCAACAAGGTGATGAAACTGTATTTCTTAGTTGTACACAAGACGTGTCATAGGAAAGGAATGGCATTGTGACTAATCTTGAACTCGATATTTATTTTTTTGTTCACGTATTTAACAAAAGCTAAAGTATCGATTAAAACCGGTAGCTAACACCATCATTATGTGTATAGGTTGTTCTTTTGGACTTTGGAGCTTGCAGAGACTACCCAGAATCATTCACAGATGACTACATACAGGTATGATGAATCTTAAATTGCAAAGCCCCCACCTGTGCAACTTATGGCATGATTATGCAACAAGGTTCCTGTCACTAATGAAGCAGGTGGAGTCTTGGGCTACGTTCACACTGCAGGTGTGAAAGTGGCCCAAATGCAAGTTTTTTGCCCATATGTGACCCATATCTGATTTTTATATGACAGTCTGAACAGCACAAATACGATTTTCTTTCAAATCCAACCCAGGCGACTTTCATATTTGGTCCTATATCGGATACATATCTGATGTTTTTCAAAGCGACCGCAGTCTGAACGGTCATGTCGCGTTTCATCCGACTTTTACGTCATTGAAGTGAGACAGACGTCACAATTATGCGCCGGAGGAGGCGGGACGCAGCATGATCAATTTTTGCTCTCTTTTTTTCTTAATCATCTTCTTCCCTTTATCTCTTGATCATAATTTTGTTGGCTCCGATGCACAACAACTCCACAATTGATACACACACGCTGACCTGTGTAGCATCTATATTTACTTCCGTAAACACAGCGTCCTGTGTGTGACGTCACGTCTTCTTCTGCGCAGGTGGGTCACCTCGGGCAGTAGACTGTTCACACTGGAGTCTAATGGCGGTCACATTTTATTCGGATCTCAGCAAAAAATCGGAATCGAGCATTGAGACCCGCAGTGTGAACGTAACCTTAGACAAAATTTTGCTACAGCTCAGGAAAAATCATGATGGTTAGTGGAATGTATGTGCCTCTACTCTAATCCTGTAGTGCCTTATTTAAATCTTTTTTTTTTTTTTTACATCTGATTCATGGTGATCAGTCATTTGAATGTTTATGGTTTTTTTGTTTTTTGAAATTGTAATGTTAATGACTGAGTAATGTTAGTTTTCAAACCACACTGACTCCATGCTGTTTCCTGTGACGAGCAGGGTATTTGGAGCCAAGGGACCCACCGTCATCAGGCTCCCTGAGTGCAGATATTGGGGATGCACCCATGCCACTTTTTGTCAGACATAGGTGTACTTGCATTTGAGTACAAACCGATACCCTACCATACGAGTATTTGATAATAACATTAAGTTGTTTTATACTTTAAAGATACTTTGAAGTCTGCAGCAGTTGTGCTTTTCACAGAGTCACCTGGCTTTGTGTCTGTAATGTTCTGAAGAACAGGGAATCCCATATTTGGGCTTTTTCGAATGAGAAGATGATGACCTCTCCTTTTCATTACAACCGGTATCAGAAGATCCTCATAACAATAAACTGGCTAAGTACCTAAGTTCTTTTTATAGGTCGTGTGTTGTCTGGAATTTTTTTTACCGCTTAACCAATGTTTACTATCATGAGCAAACTCCTGGAACTCGTGACAGTGTTGATCCTTTAGGTGTTAAATCGATTGCTGATCGTGTGCTTTACTTTGCCATCACTTGCTCCTCCTCTATCCACATGCTTACCTAGTAGAGGTACATTTTAATGTTACTGTAATCAGGGATACACAGGGAGTCTCTGTTTAGAATAGAGATGACATAAAAACTGTTTTCAGAACACAAAATGAAAACGTTTTACTGCTGGATTACCATTAAGATGCCCTCATTTGGTTCCCTAACAACATTTGGGCGTTAAAGTGGAGCACCTTTCATATGAAATTGGTTTCTCATTATCAATTTGTGTTTGTGTTCAGGTGGTACATGCAGCTTCTGTGGGTGACAGAGCCACTGTTCTTGCAAAATCAAAGGACCTGAAATTCCTCACAGGCTTCGAGGCCAAGGTAAGGTATTTCTGACACTGCTGCTGTGCTCATTTATTTTTCATACGTTTAATCTTCCCGTCTTATCCATTTGTTCGAGCCTTTCTTACCTCAGTCTCTGTGCTTGACTTGGTTTTCCCTGCAGTCAAGGAGCATAATTTTTTCTTCTACGACATTTGAGAATTGCTCTAAAACGTACTTAAATTGAATTAATTTTGCGTACGGTATTTCCACATCTGCACAAATTGAGTTTAATGTGACTGTGCTTCCTACCAGGCCTTCGAGGATGCTCACGTAGAGGCAGTAATGATCCTTGGTGAAGCCTTTGCTTGCTTGGAGCCATTTGACTTTGGCATCCAGAGCACAACCAAGCGCATCCAGAGCCTCTTCCCTGTCATGCTACGCCACCGCCTCACCCCTCCACCAGAGGAGACGTACTCTCTCCACCGTAAGATGGCTGGCTCATTCCTAATTTGCTCCAAGCTGAATGCACACATTTTGTGCAGGGACATGTTTATGGATATATACAAAGACTACAACCAGAGGAGGCAGGTGGAAAAGGCAGCAGAGGCCACTGCTTAGACTCAAAGGGACAGGATCAGTGCCACTTTCAGAGTGGCCAGGGACAGGATGGTTGGAGTTCTCATGTGGAGAGACTGGAACACACCAAACTTTACACTAAGTCAGCAGGTAACAGAGTATAGCAAAATACTCCAGTGAGTTGCAAAAATGTACTCTCGGTTTTTACTGTATGCTATCAGTAAAATATTGAGGTCTGGCTAAAATCTCACATTCATGTGTAGACAAATAGAAGTACTGTGACATGGAAGTTTATGGCTTTGAAACTGTCAATAACTGTAATGGCAAATGTTTTGTATGTTGAAGCCTAAATGGCTATATTACAGATAAAATATGTTTCATTTGAGGAGAGATTGATTTAACTTGATTTAAGTGTCCTCCTTGTCTGCAGTTTCTTAAGATATGATTAACTGTATATTCAGTCATTGCTCTGCTGGATGAAACTCAATCTGATGACTACTCCCACCTTATCCATAATATTTCAAAGAAAAATGGCCTTTATTGTCTTCATTGCCTAGCCAATGTCGCAAAGTGCTTTCTTTTTTGTTTTTGGGTGAATAAAGCCTTCAGCCAAATATAATGGCCACAGACTGGATGAGCAGATTAATCGATTAAAAGATTTAACTTAAAGAAACTCCATAGTGTGAAAAAGTACTGTCCATTTATTTTTTATATTTGACAGATATTTGTAGTGTAATCTATTAGGCCATGTACTGTGCTTTTATTTAAATTTTTATTAAAAACAAATAAATCCATGTATCAAAAATTTGAGTATTACCATTAAATGTCAAGAGGAGGATTTAAACCAGTGACTTCCTTCACTCTATTGATGTTCCCAATTCTGTTTTAGGCAGTTTGGCAATAGCTTGATGTTAGTTGAGGGCATGTTTGACTTCTTTCTCAACCCAAACAGTACTTATATTTAACAATGGACTCAAAAGATGCTGAGCTAATAGTTAGTTTCACAATATAACACTGTCTGTTTTGTCCTCAAGCCACTACAGCACCACAGGACTGTTAGTCCACTAAATTTTATTGTTTTCACCACAGGAGCTTAGATGTGAGCTTTCATTAACACAGTTAATAACTGCAACTAATGTTGAGAGAACTAAAAGTACATAATTTTCTGGGAGTTTCACAGGCTTCAGTTTATTGGAAAATTGTCTTTCTGTGGAACTATATAGTGCCATCCAGAATTATTGGCACCGTTTAACGAAAAAATGAGATGCTAACAATGTATTTGACTATACCCATGATCTTCGATTCAAATGATTCACCAATTTACTAACATTTAAAAAAACATTACATTCACATATAAAACAAACATGTTTCTCTAAAATGTGTGTGCTGTAGTTATAGACCCCAGCCAATTTCTAATTTCCAACCTCCTCAACATTAACTCCTCTTTTCCACCTCAGAGAGTCTCACACACAGACACACACACACACACACACGAAGGTAGGCACTGAATAGGTTCAGCCTGCATCATTTATAAGTACGCAGCAAGCTGCAAGCGAAGATTCTCCAGCTGGATACTTTGTGAAACTTTTCCGTCCTCCTGCAGCAAGCGTTCTTTCTAAACTTTCTCCTGGACCACACCCAGGAGCCTCCTCTTTGGCCTTCCTTTTTCTCCTGCCTGGCAGCTCCATCTCCAGCATCCTTCTACAGATGGATCTACGTTAGGCCTACACATATCCAACCATCTCAATCCGGCCTCTCTTACTTTGTCTCCAAGATGTCTAAACTGGGCTTTCCCTCTGATGTGCTCAATTCTAATCCTCTCCATCCTGGTTACTTCCAAAGAACAATGTAACATCTTCAACTCTGCCCCCTCCAGTTCTGTCTTCTGTCTTTTGGTCAGAGCCGCTGTCTCTAAACCATACAGCAGAACTACTCTCACTACCATCTTGTAAACTTTTCCCTTCACTCTTGCTGCTACTTTTCGGTCACAAAAAATCCTGACGCTCCACCTGCTCCACCCTGAGACCTGTCAAAGAACACGGTATATAGATGTTATAGAAAAGAGAAATACCAGAGCATACAAAGAAAAACAACTGGAAATCCCTGCAAAGGTAGATTATAGCACCGTGTGTTAGTGTGTGCAACTCTGGCTGTGTCTTCACCACAGCTGGACCTCTGCCACAGGCATTGCAGCCTTACAACAAACAGTTGGACACAGACACACACACACACACACTCACACATGACTACATCTTTCTACTGGACCTGACAAATAATTTTAAAGTATTATAAAGATCCTTGCACTGGCCCATTTTACTTGATTTCAAAACATTAACTTTGACATGAACTTTTTCAAAACGAATCAACAAGGACTTGACTGAAAAATTGGCAAATTTTGGCATGATAAGGTTATAATGTGTACATTCAAGAGGAGAGCTGGATATACTGTCTGCTTACCACAGGTTTCACTTTACCTTGTCTTTCGTCTGCTGATGCCTGCTGCACCAAACCCTAGAAGCCGCACTACTCTGAGGATTTTGATGGAGAAGAAATTAAAAATAGTGTCCACTATACTCTAAGAAATTGTGTTCAGGTATCAAATGATCTGTCATATCTCACTCAGACCACACCCCAAGTCATACCTTTATGACCTGCCAAGATATAGACATGGAACAGAAGAGCAGGGGAATGGATGTCAGTTTCTCAACCTACCTTTTTCCAAACCCATAAAAAGTCAGTGTACTTATTAATGCTTATCAGGAGCGGTTAATTGTTTAATGAAAAGGTCTATAAAGCTCTCTCACAAACAACTGAACAATGGAAACATTTAAATGCAGTTCGAATTGCATTTTTAGATTTGTTTTGGTGAGGGGGAGCAAGATATTCATCCAAACACATTTATTTTTGTTTCCCTGAAAAGGTAACAATATTACATATTATATAACGATAATAATAATTTAATGGATTCAGTTTCATCCTTATCTGTATATAGGAAACGACTTTAAATGTTTTGCTGTCCAAATGTCTGATCGGATTCAGCCATATTCATTATAATTAACTGCTGTGCAAAACATAATTTTTGTTATTATCTATTATGTCTGCAAATTTTTATACACTTATTTTAATGTGAAATTTCAGTGTGACAACTTTTGAAATGTACTGGTGATTTTCTAATTTTACTCTTAGTGGTGGTTTAAGCCTATACAGTTTTACATAAGTCTATATGGGTTGATTTCTTTTTTCTTTCAGAAAGAAAAAGCATGTGTAAGGGCCGGAAAAGGATTTCATATCTTGTATCAGTGATGTGAAACTAAGAAATAAGCAAAACCAAACATAAACCATCACCTGAAATATTCAACCATCCAAATAAAAACTATTTTATTTGATAGAGAAACCTTTTGAAAAGCCTGAGGCTATATTCAATGGACAGTGTCTCACCACCAGACAATCCCCACACTTCCATAATAATGGAATAATAACAGCAAAAATTATTTTGTTACCAAGGGAACAAACAAATGTTCACAGAGCTGGAAATATTGATTGGCCTCCATATGTAGTCATGAGTCTATGCCAGCACCACATCAGGTGATGTGGATCGGGAGATACTACAAAATGGGCCATTACATGAGGAGAACTGGACAGGGACACAGTGAGACAACAACCCAGCAGCAGGACCAGTTTCTGCTCCTTTGTGCAAGGAGAAACAGGAGGAGCACTGCCAGATCCCTACAAAATGACTTCCAGCAGGCCATTGGTGTGCATGAATTAGATTTTTTTTTTTTTATTGGCATAGGTTCACCATTGGCGGCCCATTCTTTTCACAGATAAAGGCTGGTTCACACTGAGCACACATGACAGGCGTGAAAGAGTCTGGAGACAACATCATCCAGCATGGCCGGTTTGATGGTTGGTCAAATGGTAGCTAGCTGCTTTGCATGCTAATACAAGTTAATCCATTCTATGCCACTGAGCAAACACTGTAGCGCAAGTGTCGAACTCTGGAAGAGGACCTGTTTCCTGAGTAGATATAAAGGGCTCATTCTGAGCTAACGTAAAAAAAATATTCATCATACAATATTTTCAGCTGCTTATACACTGACCAAACATGTTATAAATATCATATTTAAAACATTCAAAGAGATACCCCTACATTTTACACACTGGACCTTAAAAACGCAATAGACATAGAAATGACGTGAATCTTTTAGAGCTGGATTTTGTTTTGATAACATCTGTAAGGATGATTTGCATTTATCAGAATTATAGTGACCCATGATGGTAGTTGAATGTATTATATGGACACTTTTGTGACACCATTCGCTTAAACCAAAATCTAATTTGACTGAAATAATGGACTGTCTGTCCCAATATATGACCAATATTTGATTGTACCAAAATTGAACTGTGACAGAGCAAGAGAAGATACACAAATGAACAAAATAGCAACGTAATATAAAATGTTATGAATTAAGAAATGTATTTACAGAAATTTCAAGAGAATTAGTTTTTCTTTAAGTATGAAATAATGAATAACTGCAAAAAATAAATGCTCCATAGTTACAGAAAAAAAAAAAAAAATCCAGTTATCCAGCTCAAATTGGAATCTTTCTGCCTCGTCTCACCAGTTGGATAAATATTATTCGAGACTTTTCATTGAATTTCTTTTTTTTATTATAGGTGCATTTGTCCATTTAAGATAACTGAAAAGTAACTGAAAAATTTTTTGCTCCAAGCCTAAATATTCTTTCTTTTGATTATGTTTTTAAATCAGAAAATAACTCACACTTTAGAGTATTTCCAATTATTTTGTTATAGCAATTTTTTTATGCAAATGAATTCTTCAATAATTTAAAGTTCTGTCATTTTAATAAAAACATTTGAGTGGGTAAGAACATTTTGTATCGTGCATTTGGTGGAAGGGTTTTGCAGATGTGGATAGATCTGCATTGAAATCTAACCCTACAATTAATGAACTGAGTTGTTTAAATTGACCATATTCATTCATCAAAGCAGTGACGTATAAAGCCTTCCTCTCTTTTCTCTCACTCTCCCTCTCTCACTCTTGATGGAATGAGGACTTCTTGTTAATTGTAATGGCTCTATTATTCCACAGGGTAGAGCCATTTGGGAGGAAATTACGGGTAAATACCATCTTCAAGTTGTGAAATATCTGTTTGTGGAAATCTGACAGCCCAATTGCATGTCATGGATGTGGGATTACATCCATGATATATATCTGTTTAATCTCACCCAATTTCTTCAACAAACGTTAGGCATATGAAACCATATTTTAAGGAAAGGGTGGCTGTAATGCCTACACTTAAACCATTTAAGGATGGTTCACAATTAAGCAAGCCAGTATTTGAGTGTATAATGCAATTTTGGCGATGAGGGGCAGCTTTGTTTATTTTCCCAAGAAATTGAAATTTTTGGCTTCATGGACTGAAGGAGACATAATTCTAAATAGGATTACGACACATTTGAATAAACTTGCAAAACCCCTCTTCCAAATCCATTTTAAGATAAAAAAAAGTTCTGCTCCAGTGCTACACACTGCCAAACGCTTTGAAGAAATATATAAATCATACAACACAATATGATTTTATAAGTGATGAAATTACTATTGCGTCAATATGGTGGATGGAATAAGGGGAAAGCAAAAAATAACTGAGAATATTGAAATTCTGAGGCTTAAACACTGTAATACGCATTTGTCTTTTTCCATGTGCCAGACATTTGTAGTGATTTGTAGTGACAGACCTATTTGTAGTAGTGAGTGCACCACTCACTACTACAAATAGGCCTCTCACAGGAATTTCTGGATACGAGGTTGACGGTCCATACAATTGAGTGACACATCTACTCAGACCTCTTTCTCCATATGGTAGCTTCCACTCACTTCAACGCTCTCATTAAAAAACAATAGATCTGATCATGGTTTAACTTTCTGGTTTCATTGTAACATATGCACCTTTCTTCAAAAAAAACTAAATAAATACAAATAAAAATCTCGATTATTTGAATGTAGGTCAACAATAGCATTGCTCCTCAACTAAGTTAAACAAATAACTGTAGAATAAAAACACTACATATTTATAAGTTATTTTATCACATACAAAAGGTCAAATATGTCCGTCAGAGCAATTTCAGTAATGTTACAAGAGAGGCTGTTTTTCTTTTTCCCAGTCGTGGTGTCTCTTTATTAGCTCTGCATGCAGCACAGATGTGTGTCCAGCTCATGAAGTAATTAGCGATGGTTTAACTGTAACTGTATTACACTGCTCTCATAAACGTTACTCCTGTGATGATGTGTCTGAAGACAGGGTTACACACACACACATTAAGAACACAATACACACCTCAAGGCTCAGTTGGTGCGCTAAAGTTGGACATAAAGCACATCTAACCCTTCGCAACAAAGACTAAGAAGAAGAAGCCTTTATTTGTCAGACACAATCATAGAAGTTGTACAACGTAGCGAAGTCGGTTCTCTGCATTGAACAAATCCCTGAAGAGCAGTGGGCAGATAGTGAGAAGCTCCAGTTTACCTTCAACCACAGCTTTGGAAATGATGAGCTAAAGCAGATGGATGGAAATCTCATGGATGGCGGGAGGAGAAACCCCAGATTAGCATGAGTTTCTGATTGTCTGGCATTATCTGTGAGGTAGAATGTTGTTGTTAGTCCGATTGAACCGCAAGCGGAAGTTAACAGTTACGTGATTTCTGCAAATCACTCTAAATATCCAAATAAGTCATCAAAAAAACTAGAAAAGTGCAATTTTCACATTATGTCCGCTTGATGGATTTTCTTCTACCATTTATTCAAGTACAAGCTCAGCATTGTGATGAAGAAAGTTTGTAGCAAGTTTTTTTTTATTTGTATCATGTTACATAATTCTGTTTAGTATATCCTCACCCACAGAGACTCAAAATGTTCTCAACCAAACAGTTTAGCAGGGCATTAATGGGTTGAGATCATCTGCATATTGTAAGGCAAATGTTTTGTAGTCAATGCATCGTAAAGTTATCTGTATCCGGTTCGTCCAACAGCCTACAAATCTTTAATTTGGGTTTGGTAGCAAGGATATTAAACTGTTTTCATCCTGGGAGAGAAGCTTCCTCTTAATGCAGTCTGTGAATGATTTTAAATAATTGTTTTTTCTGATATCAGTCCAAAAATGTTTGAGGAATTCAGAAGTTAGACCATCAATCAATTCGTGGTGAGGCCATTCAATCTTCCATTATGGTTAATTCTTCGCCTGGCAGCTGTTTTTCTCCTTGATTCCGTTTTTTGATGCCATCTTTAATCTTTAATATATTGAAATAGGAAGTTACATCCGGACTTACTAGATTTTGTTTTGCAATAGCTTTGCGGCATGAGATGAAGTTCACAGTATGCAACGCATCTGAGCTGACAAAACACTGTTGAGCAAGGCACCTGTTCCTCCTTGAGCTCCCGTCATGCTGTGCGGCTTGCATCTTCTCCCCAGAAGCGCAGATAGAACTTCCCCACAGGTATGATCTGAGTAAGTCATTAGTATCCATAGTAGCCAGGACGCCACACGGTGGCGCAGTGGGGCGCGTGAAACGGAGCCTGGCTGTGTGTTTTTCCTCCCTGGGAAACATCAATGGGGACAGCGGATTTGCATGTCCGGCCGGCTGTGCCAATAGAAGCACTGGGAAGGCTGAGGTAGCGGGTGGAGCCGGTGGAAACAGCCCAGTAAGTGCTCAGTCAACAACCAAAGCATCCGAGATTACTAAGGACGCACCAATTTCCGCAACATCTCCTGAACCGCTGAGTTGGACCCTTTTATTTTGAATGTGCGCGCGCGCGTGTGCTCAGCGACCAGGTTGATTTGCAGCACCACGTCACCTCCATTCATCGCTTTTTGTGGCGCGGATGAAGAAGACTTTGTAATATTACCATTTGTAGATTATTGTTGAGCACAGGCTAATCTATATCTGTGCGGGGTCCTGGATTTAAACCGAGGAGGAGCGGGGAGAAGATCATCCGTCGTTCTCTTGGGTGAGTGAACCGGTTTCCAGTCCAATCTTGACTTCCTCCTTTATTGGCACTTCCAGGGCGATCCAGAGACCCTTTTGATGTTTTATAACAAATGAATCCACCATGACGAGATTCGCAATCCACTGAAAATCGCTATCGATTTTTGAGTTAGTTGGTAATTATAATGTTTGGACATAACTGCAGCGCTTTTGAAATGGATCTCTTCACTGGGCCCGTGTCTTTAGAATGAATGAATCGTGGCATCTTTAGTATTTGAAAGCAATTTACACCTATCAATTACAATGACCGATATACGATACGAGTCATAATACTCAAGTTATTGAAACTTTATAGCCCTATCATTGCTGCCTAAGATCTTATGACAACAGTTATTGTCAGGTTACTACCTCATTATTTGCATAGGATTTTATATCATATGATCTATTTAAAAATAGTTTATTGTTCTTTAATTATGTACAGTGTTTTGCATAACAGCATGGCAGAATTTGCACAAGTACTGAGTTTGTATGTGAGAACATAATTCATCCTGTCTGCAGATTTTTCTGTGTATCTCTCCATTGCATCATGCGGTGTGGTTAATTGTACCTTTTAGGTTTGGTTGCACCATTTTCACACTTCCTCATAGATTATTCTACGTGAAAATGATTTCAAGCATACCATGAACTCCACCACGTTTTTTGTTTGCTGACATAAATGGGAGATTCATACAACATGCCAGGGATTTAAAGCGCGGCATTCAAATGACTTGGAGAATGTGGCACACTCGCTTAGAGACTTGGCATATGCCTATGATGTAGGCCCAGTACATGCAAATAGCTCTATTGTTTGTGGAGCTCCATCTGTTCCATGACATGGCATTCCTCAGACAGCCAGTCACGCTGTTAGAGGGTGGTCTACCCTGACCCACAGCCTCTGAGAGAGAGAATGAGAGATGGATTGTATGAAATGAGTAGTTGCGGGTTTGTCTTAGTTTAAAAGTGGACAGACAGGAGGAGGGCTTGGTTTGACCCAGGTTTAGGGTTAAAGTAGGGCCTCGTTTGGACTAAAGCTGTGGCTAATTGAAGACCAGATTTAGTCTTGAATTTGGGGCTAAAAAGGTTGGTTAGGTTTTATCAACCGGGATCAGTGGATTGCCAAATTAAGATTGGACTGTGAGTTAGTATAGTCTAACTATGCAGTATGTCTGGAGCTGCAAGTGAGGCAAGAAGGGGAGGCAGATCTGGGGCTGAATGAAAGCTAAATTCGGTTTGGTCTTTTACTGAGTTTAGCAAAGTTGATTTATTCAATACACGTAGTTATTGAAGCATAGGCTTCATCTACAGTGTGACTAGAAGAAGGTCATTGGTCCATAAGTAGGACTGGATAAAGTCAATATTTTCTGTTCTAGTTCTGACTATAGTACAGTAGTATAAATCTGGCCCAAAGAAGTCTAGAGGAAGGCAACATTTGGTTTGAATTGAAATTGAGAGGTGCTAGAATTCCCAAAGTCGAACCTTACGGGCCACCGTCTCAAACTTGACTCTGATGTAGCTAATAATTGTTTCAACTCAGTTATCATAACTGTGGCATAATAACACCAAAACTCCATTAATACAGAAGTATACACATAAAAATCAAACACATAACACTCCCATATCCCCTTAGACTATTTCTTCTACTTCCACTGTTCTGATTGCTGCACTAGGACTTGGTTGTCTTTGTTGTCCACACGCACTCACACGCTCACACACACACACACGGACACACACACACGCACACACACACACACACAAACAAACACACGCACACACCCACACACACACAAGGGGGAGGGTTGGCACACCAGAGACCACAATACAACGGGAATCAAAGGTCATCCGGCTGGCCAATCAGGGTGCAGGCTTGGTCGGCTGGTGTCGGAGGAGGGCGTTAACCCAGTCTGTGCTGGTCAGGGTGGGTCTGCTAAACAAGCTGTTCCACTTACAGCTCTGATACTGTCACTGCCGACAGCCATAAGATGCTTCCTTTGCACCAACTTCTGGACAACTTATCAGACTGAAAGTCTTTCATCGATTTAGGAATGAATCCTGATATCTCTTCCCGATGCCTCTTGAAAACCCAAACAGTAAAGCTTATCTGGGGAAAAGTACATTCACAAAAATTTTATGAAGTTCATAGAGAGGGTTAACATTAAAGGAATAAGATGGAGACAGACTGAACTCTGATATGGTAATTAGCCTAAAGAGACACAGCAGAGAAATCAATTTGTTTCCTGGTTTTGGTCTTTCATTAGTAGTGCAAATGCGCAGGATTTGATCATGTAAATTTGTCAACACAGAACATGTGCTTCTGTCCTTAAATTTACCTCCATGTCATTCTCCCTTTGGATGGTCGGAAGAGCTCAGACCACACTCAAACATACGGTAATCAACTTCCATCTTTTTCTGACTCCTAAGTGCCTTCACTATCTGCTGAGTGGAGTTATCTGATTTTGGATGCTAGTTAAATGCAACCACTCCTTTCTCCCATATAACCCCGTTACTTCACACTCTAATGGCGTGCTCACAGGGCAAAGAGAAAGGCTTATTGTTTGGTCTATTTGTCTGTTTGTGTGCATTTGATGTGCTCTTATTGTCATTCATTATGTTGATATGGATTGATAAATGATTGGGGAACTGGATTTAAATGTCTGTCTCGTGGACACTCATGTGTGAAGTTAAAGATTTGTTTTTTTTTGTGTTTGGCAATGTCTGTTCATGTGTGTTTGTGTGTTCATGTGTTTTTCCGGCAATCAGCAGTTTATTTCTTTTGCTTCAGTGGAGAACGAGGAAAGTGGAAATAGGTCTTTCTCGGCAGAATGGAGCGCTCACCCCAACTATTAAATGTCATTCTCAGTTGCCAGGGTTGCATTTTTGTCTCTTTGGTCTTTTGATATATTTTTTGTTGACGACCTATTTCAGTTTGTCTAGCCGTTGAAGCATGATGAAACGGCACGATGAGGGATGTCCCTCCCCAAGGTTAAGTTTTGATTTCTATTCTGTTCCAAGTTGTTAGCAGCTCCTTAGCCTCTCAAATGTATTTTTTTGTGGTTTGCACCAAATTACACCTAAGGCACCTACCATGAATACCCAATCCAAAATGCTTTATCCTGACACTAACATCGGTTATGTCATTATAGTGGCTCCCTGTCAGTGGGTGGAATATCCTATATTATGTAGCAAGTGAATTTTTTGAAGTTTATGTGTTGGGAGCATGAGAAATAAGCAAGCATTAGGATCAGAGTGACTTTGACAAGGACCGAATGAAAAAATGAATACTGGATCTTACAGAAAGGAGTAAGAAGATACAGAGCCTTGCAGAGCCATTTTTGTGGCAAAAGGGGTCCTACACAATACTAGGCAGATGGTTTTAATGTTATGACAAATCAGTATTTATTCAGTATAGAAACCTTCAACTTCCTCTGGATCATGTTTGCATAATCAGCTATCTCAATTTAATACAGCTAAATGAACACAAATGGGCTGTCTGTACTGTGATGCATCTGAGGAACACTGTGTATTGTCAAAACCTAATCCAAGGTTATTTACAGTACCCACTCATGTTCAATGACTTTTCACTGCACCCTTCCTTCATAATGTTATGCCTTTATAGTGAGCGTGCAGTTGAGTTTAAGTCCATGGAAAAAAAACAATACTTAATGTGCACTGTTTCAGAGTGACGCTGAGGCAGAGAGATTGTCAGCGTCAGAGCTGACAAGAGTTAACTTTCACAACACAGAGGGGATTCACTGTGCTACGTGAATAGTGGAGAGGGAGAGCACGGAGAAATTCAGAATCACAAAGAGAGGAGAGAGAGAAAACACAGCAAGTGAGGTGTGGAGGAGCAGGTTGACAACACTTAAAGGGTTTTTTGCGGTTGATGGTATGTGTGTTTGATTGTGCTGTAAAGCTCTACTGGCCTGTCTGAAGCTGTCAGCGATCCAGACACAGACTGAAGGATGGTGGACGGTTGAGGAAAGCTGTCTTCTGCTGATTGAGGACACATATAGGAAACAGGCAGAGTAATCAAGCAATTCATGCATTTGGGTGTGCTAGTGAGATAAAAAGAGACACAGATGCCTAAGTCTATTCTCAAGCAGCCTAAAGCTGAAACATGAAGAGAGATAGTACCTGTACCTTTGGTTTTGTGCTTGTGTGTGGTATTTGTTCATACAGCTGAACTAAATGTCTGTTTGACAAACCATGACAATCAAAAATATAGGTTGTGAATTCAAGTCAATATTGTATGAAAGGTTTATAAAGCATTATCTCTCTTTGGCCTTTAAATAAATAGTTATAAAATGTAAATCTTTAAGTAGTTTTTAGCTTGACTGAATGTTACTGAGGTTGACATTTTAATTAGTTTACAGCTGAGCTTAGTACAGGCATTAGACTTAAAACTTTTATTTCAAATGCAGTAGTGCTCCCCAAGACATGTTTACAAATTGCTTGATTTCCCCTTTATTAACCAAATATACAGTATGTGATCCAAATAGCTGAATTGTGACTCTTCAAACATGTACATAACATATGTGATAGGTATGTAAATATTTTTGACAATACATTCATGTTTAGAAACTCAAATGTATTGGATCTTTTAAAAATGATGATTCAAGGTTTTTAAAAAAAAAAGGCAGTTTGTTATAGGTCTGCAACGAATAATCAACATAATGGACAATGATTGATCATGAAATTAGTTGTCAATGAATTTAATAGTCGATGACTTGGTTACACATGTTAGTCGGACATCGCCTCTGACACCGGTTAATAAGAAGGAAGTAAACATTAGCGCCATGCCAACACAAACGCCAAAGAAAACGTCCAAGGTGTTGGAGCATTTGTCCCTCAACACAGCCAAAGAATTTTGTAAACTGCAAGATTTTCAAAACTGACCTGTCCTCCTAAGTTTAACGTGACTTTTGAAATGTAGTGAATTGTTAATGACATTAAGAGTACCAAATAACTATTATTAAATCAAGATGATACTCTTCACATTTCAAATGTGCCCCTACGTTAAAATAATACACATTGCATTGCTCATGGAGACGTTTTACGTTCCTGCTGAAAGTAAGTTGCAGCCTGCCGAGTGCACACCTCTGCGTGTGGGCGTGTCCAATATGGGCTGCATCCAACTTGTAAACGATTTAGCCTAATGTAGGTGTTGACTACAGAATGCACAAAGCATCGACTGTTATCTTTCTACCCTTGTTTATTTTCCTAAATTTAGATGGATATTTGATTTAATTCCAGAGAAACTGCTGTATTTTTTATATATTTATTTTTAATATTATTTGTTTATACATTTTATTTCCCTTTTGTATCAGCAGTGATGTGATGCAACATGAAAGGACAAAATAGCAATTCCGCAAATATATTGCTGGATATAGTGACCTGTTTGGTTTAACAGTCTGTTATAAAAGCTGATTGCAAAATAATAGCCATTTAGTTATTGTGTATTTATTTTTATTTTCATTATTATTATTTTTTTTTACTTAACCTTTATTTAAAGGGGATTGCTTTGTTATTTGCTTGACACCCTCCTCCAGATTCCTCCTATATTGTTGACGATAATCTGAATGAATCCACCTGTAAAAAGTGACTTGCTGAGAGAGAGAATGCCTCTTATAAGCAGCCTGTGTTTGTGGATAACCTCCGGCTACAGTATGCCTGTAAATGTACACATGTGCCAGTTTTGGGTGCTCTGTTTACTGGAGCTATGACTCATGGTTGCTATGGAAGAAGCTCTGACAGCATTGCAGCTGATTAGGAGCGTCTGACTCCCCATGACTGTACTCTCTGTACTCTGTATGCTCTCTCTGCATCCATCCATTCATCACTCATGGTTTCTACCTCTTCTTCTTTTTACCGTCGCTCTACTTTTCCATCAATAAGATGGATAAGATAATCTTTGAATTTAACTTTTTAATAAGATAAGGAAGACCGCTAGTTTATCTTAAGCTTACCACAACTACAATGTAATTGTGTTTTTCATATGTCATCTGCTCAAGTCACCTATCAATGATTAAAAGTAACAATGCTAACTAATTTTAATTTGCAGCTTCAAAAACCCTATAAATGAAGCCATTTTATAAATTTGTGCCACAATGTGTTGCATCTGCTAACTAGAGAAGCTAGGTTGGCCGTACAAATGGCTGACTTCTGGTTTGTACCTGAGCTATGAATGGGTAAAAAGGCTGAGGAGCAAAGAAGAGGAGAAGAGAACTATCTTAATTTAATGGAAAAACTCCAGTGTTAGCTTTTCAGAAACTGAAGAAGAGAAAAGCATGAAGAACACTGGACCACACCCTGTGTTAATCTCTCATTAAAAGCAATATATAGCTACTTTACGAACAATACCGTCTCAATTCTTTCCAAAAGGGTAGATATGAAGGTTGATACAATTCTCCCAAATGTGAAGCTGCAATAAGCTGTTGATAAAGTTAGCTGGTAGCATGGCAAAGAAACTGGTTCCATCTGGAGGTCGAAAAAAATCTGTCCGACAGTACGTCTAAAGCTCTTGAAGACCATATACTGATTAACCATAACATTAAAATCACCTGCCTCATTTCTTGAGAAGACCCATAAGGCCAAGCTTGACAAACTCTCTAAGGTCGCGTTCACACAAGCCTTATTTAGACCGGTTGAATGGAACCCTGAAGCGTTTATCCCCTTGATGCGGTTTGTTTGGGTTGGTGTGAACGCAGTCTGAGACCTATAGTGCGGACCAAACAACTAGACTCTGGTCAGCTTGTATGGGGGGGTCTCGGACCGCTTGCAAGTGAACCCTAGATGCAGCTCACTTCGCTGGGGGGGTAAATGTTCCAGTGAGTGGGCTCACTTCCCGTCACGGACAACCTCCAGAACCCCTGCCTGCCCCAGTCGCACCCAAAAAAACCCTTGCAGTAGATGTTGTTGTACAGTGCAGACCAGCAAAAATTAACACATTGTATACAGTTCTAGCAGTGATGATGGTATGTGGTGATGTATTTCCGAACATACAGTAGTAGTGGCACTGCAATATACATTTACAAAAGTAGTAGTGGTACTAAGTGGCCTCGGCAGAAGATGGGGCTACGATCCGGGGCTCGGTCCAGCCAGTAAGCAGGACCCAGAACAACCACCATTCCTGCGAACCAGTGGACAATAGAACACAAAGACTTCCGGCCACAAGGACTCCGGGGTGGGAATAGTGTCAGCGGTGTATTAATGGGGCATGAATTTAGCAATAAATGATATAGCCGCAGCCGTAGTCTTGGTCTTAATGTAGCTACCTTTTATATATTGATTTTTTTTTTAAATATATTAAATATTGAGTTAAAACAATATTAAACACATTTTATTTGAACAATTAATTGTTGTGTAAAAAGGATAAAGAAAATTTGGAGGCTAAAAGATCTTTTGTATGTTGGGACTTCATTACCCATGACGCTTGTAGAGCAGAAAGAGTGAATAGTGGGTATTGTTCATTTCCTTTTTGTTAGCAGTGTTAGCAAACTGGCTGTATCCCTCATAGGCACAAGCTTGATGTGTATGCCTTTTTCCTTCACTAGAGAGACTGATTTTAATACTGGCCTTTCGCCTCGTCGTTTTGGAAGTAGTTAAACAAATCCTCTACAGCTACTTTGTGTAGCGCTTATTAACTTATCCTCTTTAATGTAGATGGTAAGATACTGGCTATAGTCCTCGTAAAGTGTCTCAAGGCGGTCCTAGTAGATATCAAATATTGATATCATTGGAATGGTTTCATTCATTTTTCACACTCATTTTTCAATGTACATATACACTGATATACACCAGAAACCCTCCACCCTGAAGTAGTTTTTTCCTTCAATTCAGAAAGAAACACAAAAGCTTAGGATTCCATCGAGCGGGAATATTTATTTTCTTTCCTTAATATATTCGGTTTTGGTTTTACTTTTTGATCTTAGACCCACCTTATTTACTCATCCCCTCAATCTTGTTTCTGCATCAACGACGCCCGCTAAAGCTACTTTGTTCTTGAACGCGGTCCAGGTCAGAGCTTCCACTGTTCTCTGCTGCGGTTCACACTTGCTATTGAGCCCTTGTTCGAAACCCTGTACTCTTCCAACTCCTTAGTAGGTGAGGTACAAGAATGTGTGTAACAATGATTGTGCCTATATGCAGATGATTTGTTACACTACTTTAACAATCCCATTTCCTCAATTATTTTCTAGAGAATTTTTGTTCCTTCCTTTGAATGCTTCCTGATAAACCCAGCTGAGCTTACAGCTCCAATAGTCTGACTTGCTGTTTCAGTTATGCCACTCTGGTGTCACATACCTTGTTGTGAATGTAACTTGTTCTTTACTCTCCCTTTTTTTCTGCTAACTTTGTTCCCCTTCACTCCAAAATGAAATGTGATTTCCAGAGGTCAGGTAGCTTACCACTTTCGCTTACAGGAAGGATCAACACTGTCAAAATGAGTTGTTTATTCCAGTCTCTTTCTTTATTTCAGTCCTTACCAAACATTTTTACCCAAATCCTTTTTCAAATCAATGAACCTAGCCGTCACCACAGTCATCTGGGGAGGAAAAGTGCTCAACTTTAGCAGTTCCCTATTCAGAAATTCAAATTAATTGCTCAGCCTTAATTTTGTTATTACTACTGGGCTGCAAATATTCATGAACTGCCATTCTGGCTGTGCACTCAAGATGCCCCATGGTCCCAGCTAGAGGCTCGATCTCGCTCTCATTTCGACATTGCTCCCTGCTCTACTTTACCCCCCTCTCCAAACAAGTGCTGCTCACCTCACCAGCAATCCCTTAACTCTCTCCTCACTGAGGATTTGGTACCAGTTCTGCAGACATTTTAAATTTCTCTCACCATCTCTTCAGGGTCCCATTGACAAAAAACAACCTATTCTTCCCCTCCTTACTGGACGAAGCATTCCCTCTCTTGAAAGGGAAAAGTATTAAAGACATTCCAAGATCAATTTGTTAGTGACATTTTCACTAGCTTTCAAACCATGGCAGCTGAATCTTTCATACATCCATCACACCTTTTCGATTAATTTTCAGGTTAGCCACTATGTCTCCCCTTACTTCCCCGTAAGAAAACTTACCCGCTCCCCCCCCCAAAACAAACCTTGGGGATTGCTTAACACCACTCCCCCCAACAGAGAGCCTCAGTTTCTTCAATCGTTTCATTTATTATGTCACTGAATGTGCATTCTGTAAATAAGATTGACTCAAATTTTCCATATCCAGGCTATCCAAGATCCAAATGTAATAGACAAATATGACAAATGCTGTGTGTCTCCTTGTGTCCAGTGTTTACTCCTTGTCGCAATATGCAAGCCTATTTGCATTCTTGGAACCCTTTCTGATGTCAATCGGCAGCTTTGCGCTCTAATTTTTTATCTTTGGAGTCCTTGCTGATCTCTCCTCACTAAATTCTGAACAAGCAAACATGGTTTCTTTCACAACCTGCTGGAACGTCGCAGAATCCTCCTTGACAGGAAGTCTGCTCAGCCGCTTTCTTTTTCTACCTGGTTAATAGGTGTGATGTTCTTTCTCAAATTTGAAGTTAAGTATTCTTTACACAATAGCAACTATTTATATCATTCTTTAATGTTCTTTTAATGGAATCTTTACAGAGACTTCCCTCAGACGACAGGCTGTAACCATAGTACAGTATAGAACACTGCTATTGGCTATGTTCCCCGAGATATTTGCAGGTTTTTGTTGCCAATATATACCTTAATGTGCCTCATATTGTGTAGGTGTCCTTTTTGCTTCCAAAACAGCTCTATGATGCACCGTTTTCTGACTTTTTCAGCAACTTGTGATACAGTATCTCATCTTTGGGATCAGACTACACTGGTGAGCCTTCATTCCCCAGTATGTGGAGTGAAAGACAGAAAATGTGCTCATAACCCTGTCACAGATCCACTGGTTGTCTTTCCTTAGACCACTTTGGTAGGTTGCAACTGGTGGTGAAAGAGATAAAGAGACTGGCATATTAGCTTGGAGAAAAACTATTATGAGTGCCGCTGTGAGAGAAAGTTACAAATAAAACTAACTACACCCTGCTTCTCCTGAAAAAAGATTCATGTTCTGATGTGTGGGATGTGCATAAGCAATGTTTATCACAGTGGCAACACCATAAAGTAAAACTTAAAATGTATAGAGTCACCGCACATGTCATCACAAAGTACGGCACCCCCCCTACTGGTAATGAGAAAAAAATAAATAAATCTGTGCACTCTGTTTACTAAACTTTTCACACGGTTAATGTGTCACTGGTGGAGGTTTGCAGCATGTGTGAGTCTAGTCTGCTAGATTCATTGATTCTTGTTCTGACATTAGTAAGAATCTCTGGCCCTGACGATGGCTCTGAATAATTAATAGCTTAACTGTGCAATATATTGATAAATCCAGAGTGATGTCCACGTTCCTGAAGTTGCAGACAAATTTGTAATACAGGGAATTAATCTATGCCGTGCAAGTGAAACGGATTTCAAATCCTTGAGAAAAATAGTGGTTCTCAATTTAATACGGACTCACCCAGCCCTAGTTTTATGTAAAGAATGTGGGATAGTACTCACAATATTTGTACAAAAGCCTCGCTAATTGATCTGTGAGCTTACTTTGTTTTTAATGTAAAGCAGAAATCTTTGGTTTTTGTGTTCTTAATTTCCTCCTGTATGGGATTAAGCTGGTATATTGTCCGGTCCAAAAGCTGGTTGTGAAACGGCAGCAGCTATTTACTGGGACAGGTGGATGAGGCTTGAGGCGGTGTGTTGTGTGTGTGTCTGCACGGCTGTGTAGGTGCAGAAGCGATTGACAGTGTTGATGGTGAAATAAAAGGAGGGAAGAGGAAGGGTGTATGGTTTTGTAGGCAAGTTTTAGTGAAATCCTACAACCACCATAACCAATGAAATAACTGTGGAGATTGTTGCTAGCGATAGCATTAAGAGTGGATTGTTCCCGTTGTGACTGCTTACAGGCTGTGAATAAACTCTGTCAAACAGGCAATATGAAATTTTTTTTTGACTGACACTAGAACCATATTTGTCAATATACAGAAATTGGGCAGTACTTAACCTGCAAGTCCTTTCTCCACATTGTGCTCATTCCCTCCAGTAATTTCTATACTCCTCCCAGCACTCAATTGATAAAAAGCTCCCTGTCTATTCTGTTCTCCTCCTTGTATTTCCCAGTCCTCCCCCTCTCCTCTCAAAACATATATTTCTTCATTTAGCTCACTTTCCCCCCTTTTCTTAGTTTGCATCCCCCAGTCAGAGGAAGTGGCAGTCACTGCCTGTTGGCATCCAGACGAACAGATCTGCCTTTGTCTGTCTGACTGTGGGAAGATGAGTAGCCAGTACACCCAGTAAGCCCAGAAAGCCAAGTAGGGCTTCAGGGTTTCTCTGTGATGAGCCAACCACCCAGAACATCTGCAAATCAGCGCTCAGCCACTCAAGACAGGCCATTCTCAGTCTGCATAGCTGACTAGACAATCACTCAGGTATTAAGGAACTGAACACTATTAGAAAGAATGGAAACATGGTGGATACAGAGTCATACAACAAACTCATAACCAAAAAATGCTTTGACTGTTATTTTTTCAGAACAGAAGCACTGTTGCTCAAAATCTCTCTCTTCTTGGACAAATACAAGAGTTTTAAATAATTGCAGCAGAATGTATTACCTGATGTCTCAGCGTTTTGTGATTTTGTAAACTTGAACAGATATTAAAACATAAGTGCATAATTTTTATTTAGTGGCAAATTGCTCAGAAGAACTGTCATTTTGGAAATATAGATGAAGAGATATGACAGATGAGAAGATTGGTGCCACTATCATATCTCTTCATAAAATATGTAGCCAGAGGTTGATGCTGGGTAGCTTAGCATAGAACAAAACATTTATAAAAGAAGCAAACTGTTTGCCTAGTATAGTTTGCATTTAACAAAATCTGCTTAGCATTTTGCACACTAATTAGCCTAAATTATGTTTGTTCAATAGAGCTAAGCTAGCTTTTTCCCATCGGCTGCTTATAGTCTTTGTGAAATATATCTTCTGTTTGATGTAGCATCTAAACCAACCACAGTAGGTTATATTTGTGCAAAAAATGAGGTGTGTGATTTGAAACATGTCTCCTTGTCACCCCTTTCAAGCCAAACTATGAAGAGAGTAACTGAAGAAATAATAGTTAAGTCTGAGATTTTTCTGGTTGATCTGAAGTTTAAGGTATTTCAATCAGGATAGACAAACTTATGATGCTGAGAGAATTGTAGATCATGATCAAAGAACATCTGCCCTGAGCCACAGAAACATAGATCATCCATTGGAGTCCACTGCAGTGGAGGATTGGTGGTGGCAGCTGCTGACTCTGCTGAGACCAATGAGCTGAAGAGGCAGATGAATTGATGGAATTGGTGAATCTGTGATGACTGGAAGGTGAACGTAAGGTCAGGAAGTCATACTTAACATATTTAAAAGGACAGAAGTAAGACGATGGCTTACAGTAAGGTGTGTCACAATGCTATAGGATAAATTAACAGCATAATATCTCAATGACTGAACTGACATTAAGACCAGGTATGAGAATTAAATTATGTCAAAAGTCTGCAAAGTAATAGTGTTCCAGCCTCAACCTTCTCAATTGCCTCACTAAATTAGTTTTACTGACAATAAAAGCCAGTAATCTGCGTCTTTTTTGTGAATGGGAAGGTTACAAGTGACACTCCATAAATAATTAAATATAACATACAAAGAGAGAGGACAGAGATACTGAAGGAGAGATGAATCCACACCGTAGAAAAACACCAGCAAGTTCTTGTGTGTATGAGCTCATATATACAAGCACCCTCTACCATTAGAAAATAGTTCCCTCTTTTTGCACAAACTCCTTCTCCTGACCACATCCAAGCTTTTTTTTGATGGGAAACCAAAAACATCCATTGCCATTGATTTTGTGTTATATTCCGAAGCAGCACTATTTTACATCATTACACAGCATGCGATCTCTTCTTATATCAATTTACTGAATTCATCCTGAAATTGCTCTACAATTATGATGAAATAAGCCAGAGCGCTTCAATAAGAAGTATATAGCCTGTCCTTCCACAGGCTGTGTCTTCTCTCACTTCAGATCATACAGATCACTGGGGGGATTTTGTGGAGGTACCAAGGTGACACAGCCAGCACAGAAGTGATTGGATGTAATAGGAACATTATGGTGAGATCAGTGAAGCCTCTCGCCCTTCATCTCTTGCACTGTAACGGCAATTTTCTTTCTGTGCAGTCACATTTGTCAGGAGATAGAGGAAGGAATAGAAAATTTACCATTCTCCATATGCATTCCCTCCCATGACGTCTCCCTGCTTTCAGAGCATGTCAGGAGGCCAACAGAAGCGCAGGATGGCTTACAAGAAGTGAGGAGAGGAGAATGTCGGAGAGATAAGCAGTAGTAAGGAACATTTAAAAATAATTGCTGTGACAGGACTGGACAACATTCTGACTCAGTCACGTTCTGGATTGTCCGGTTCACCATATGGCTGCTTAATATGCACAGAAAGAAGAGACCATGGCACACCAGACTCTTAGTTCCTCTTTGTGTGTGTTTACATGCTATTCTTCTCATGTTGCTCTCTGTACTCCACATCAGGAATTTGTTATTGCTCTTGCTCTGCACTCCTAAGAGCAAGAGGAACTTCTCAACCTCATTTAGGCGATGTCAGCCAAAAACCAGCTTTGAAGTTGGCTTCTCTTTTTTCTCTTTCTTTCCATCATGGGAAGCTAGCTACTACAGCATCCATACAGTGGTCATGTTCTCGTGCTGAGGAGTTGCATCACCAAGCAGGAGATATGGCTGCAGAATTCACAATAAATTAATTTGCAAAGATTCTCGCGATTGGCAGGTTGTTAGCATCGGGACAAACTGCGCAGTTTGCTAGTTCCTTATTCCTCACCTTCCCTTTTTCTCTGCAGACTGTATTCCCACTGCCATTTAGCTCACCTTTTTTGTTGTTGTTATTGTTTTTAGTTTGTGCCCAACTATGCAAAGCGTCCTTGGGTCTCTTGAAAGGCGCTATATAAATGTAAGTTATTATTATAATTTAGTGTGTATGTCTGTGTATTGTTTATTTCTTTGTATCTGGGTGTCTGATGATGCACCAAAATAAACTTCACACAATATTTCTCTTGATAGTGAGAGGGATTTCTGATCATTTTGTTCTCCGACCACCACATAATATTTACAGTTGAAATATATTTAATAATTTGTAGATTCTTAGGTCAGACTGAAAAAACATAATCAAAGTAAACATGTGCCAGTAAGATTGAAACCAGCCTCTTAAATACCTCTCCTAAGACAAGACACAAATGTATAGAACAATATAAAATGTAGAATATTGTAATCTAAATAAATATGTGTGTGTGTGTGCTTCCACGGCTCATATGAGATAACATGTTCGGAAGTCAGATGAGGAGCACACAGGAACGATACCTCACATACATGCATTATGTATGCATATTCCCATTATGATTCATTTTGCTTCACTCTATATTCATTTCTAAGCATGCATGTACAGTTTTTAAACTTTACCTTACAAATAAAATTAACTTGTAATCCAATTTTTTTCCTAGAGAGGCCCCAGGTTAAGGAAAGCAAAGTTTCCCAGTAGTCTATTGTACCTGTTCTAAAATGACTAAAAAAGAAGGGGAAAAAAACACTGTTAGAGAAAGAAAAATGAGATACACATATGACTGAAAAGTAGTAAAGGAATCTCATATTCATCTTTAATATTTTACAGTTTACAAATAAGTATATTTTCCTTTCACTTGTTTTTATCAATATTTTCCATCCTCTTTCACTTTTGGATATTTCAACCAATCTTTATATACCGAACCCAAAACTGATTCCAAACCGGATCGGTCGAGCCTCAAGTTGAACACGGTACCGGCCTTTGGTTGGAAACAGATGACGAAGAAGAAGAAGAAGAGTATCATGTGACTTGTAACCATTTGTGTGTTCATAAGTCATATAGCTCACTGTGTGTCTGAATCAGTGCATGGCTCTATGTAGGTCCGTGTTATCTAATACAATCTGTCCCTACTTAATATTCAAACTGCTAACCCTTGAGCAAGAGGAGGGGAGAGGTTTGAGGTTTAAAAATTTCTTTATTAGACAATTTCAAGGAATATCCAGAACAGTCACTTTTTGTTTAAGCAAAACAAAAATAGGTCAAAAATTTAGTAGCAAATCCCCATCATCCCCCACAGAACATAAGACATCCCCTACTGCCCATATGGGGTTAAACTCCTGCATATTATCTATCATCTTATAATATGCATGTTCCACTTTGGACCAAAAAAAAAAAGTCTGGACCAAAAAAATCAGTCCACCTCGACTCCCTTAGCCCAACCAGAGACCGCAGGTTTAGAACTTTTGCACAAATATGGTAGATGGCTCTTTTCTTTATGTTTTGAAATTTCTCCTGGGGAGGGTTTGTGAGAGACAGCAGTTGTTTTTCTCCCTCTTGCCACTACCCCAGGGCTGGGGTGATGGACAGAGAGTGGAAACTGTACTCACAACCCTCACTCCATTGCTCATTCAGAGTTCTGCTCACTCCAAAGGTCCTCAGATGTTTGGCAGGGCAGCACAAACCTGTGTTTGAGTCCTTGTTAAGCTATTAAAAAACAAAGGTTCCTCAAACAACCACATGCCAGGGGTTTTGTTGGTGTCTCGGGTTTTTTTGAGAATCTGCCAGGACTGCAAAACAGAGCTGTAGAAAGGTGTCCACTCTGTGTGGTTCACTTGGTCTGGTTGCAGAAGGAACAGATGTTTATAATAGCCAAATGTCCCGGCTTTCCTCAGCAGCAGACACGCTATTTCACACCAGCTCCGCCCGCAGCTGTACAACAGTCTTTGTGCCGTTTGAAGTCTGAACGAAGCTATTTTCGACTGAATGCTTATCAGTCCCTGCCCTCTTTCAGCCAAAGGCAGGTGGACCGGCTGCTGACCGGATCCAGTGCTTCCCAGAGCAAAAAAAAAATCCACGATGCTCTTCTGAACATCCTCCATTAAACCTCCTGGTGGTGTCAAAATGATAAGTCTATGCCAAAGGGTCGAGGCTACCCAGTTATTGGCAACCAGAACTCTTCCCCTATATGACAGCTGGGGTAGCAACCATTTCCATCTAGACAACCTCGCACACACCTTGTCCTTAATCCCCTCCCAGTTCTTGGCCTTAAATGCCTCAGTGCCCAAAAACCCCTTCACTTGCCCAGTAGGAGAGCTTTGCTATTTGCCCAGTTCACCTGTGCAGATAAGGCTTTTCCATATAAACCTAGGGTTTCTTGCAAGCACTGGACATCTCTCTGGTTTGTTACAATACGCTGACACTGAAGGAATGCCCCGATCAGTAATAAGACACCAAGGCAGTGACAGACCACTGAGCCGCTCACTCAGCCTGCACAGCAAGGGTTCAAATGCAATGCTGTAAAGTTGGCCTGAAAATGGGCAACCCTGTCTGATCCCTCGCTGTACTGGGATTATTCGACTCAGCCCTGCTCCTATCTTCACCATACACTGTGCACCTTCATGCAGTAACTTTACCCAAGAAAGAAAACCATCCCCAATACCAAACGCCCTAAGTGTTGAAAACAAATAAGTGTGATCCACCCTGTCGAACGCTTTCTCATAGTCAAGAGAAACAATACCAAAATTTACATCATACATTTTTAAAAGATCAATTAAATCACGCATTAAAAAAATATTGTCCATAATCTACCTGTCAGGCACACAATAAGTCTGGTCTGTATGTACAATTATTTCCAATATGCCCTTGAGCCTATTTGCCAAGGCTCTGGAAAGCACCTTATAGTCAGTACTTAAGAGCGCGACTGGCCTCCAGTTCTTTAATAGAACCAGATCTCCTTTTTTTGGCAGCAGTGAGAGAACTGCTCGCTGGCAGGAGACAGGGAGAGATCCTGTATTGGACCATTCTAAAAGAACGCCATGCAGGTCAGACCCAAGGATATTCCAAAAGTGTTTATAGAAGTCCGTTGACAGTCCAACAATCCCTGGTGCTCGTCCTGATGACATCTGGTTGACTGCAATTGACAGTTCCTCCAGAGTCAGCTCACACTCCAGAGCAGCTTTCTCACCTTGGCTAAGCTGAGGAAGGCCCTCCAGAAGCTCCTCACAACACTCCATTGAACACTGCTCCGCCTGAAAGAGGTCGGTGTAGAAAGCCATTGCGTGCTGCCTCATCTCAGCTGGATTGCTGGTCACTTTCCCCCCAGGTAGCCGAAGGCAGGTCATCTGCTTCCTCTGTGCCACCGTTTTCTCCAACTTGAAAAAGTAGACACTAGGGGCATCCATGTCCTTCAACTGGAGGAATCGAGACCTGACAAGCGCCCCCTTTACTCTCTCCTTTAGAAAAGAGCTCAAAGCCCTCTTTTTGGAATCTGAGTCACTTAGTGAACCTGCTTCAATTTTTTTGATGTCAGCCTCAAGCTCCTCAATAGCTGTCCTTGTTTTAGCCATGGAATGGGAGGTGTGCTGTTGGCAGAACACACAAATTTGGGCCTTTCCAACCTCCCACCACATCTTCAAAAAGCTAAAATCTGTTTTTTTTATTATTCCTCTGCTGCCAGAAATACTCAAATTTCTGACAGAAAATACAATCCTGTAACAGCTTATTGTTAAAGGACAACTAGGACCTAACCCTCTCACCTGGTGAGACAACTAGGTCCGTGCTTACAAGATAGTGGTCAGAAAAACCAACGGGACTTATGCTGCTGTGTGAAATCCTTGAGCTGAGGTTTTTTGAAATGTAAATTCTATCTAATCTTGCGGAGTTGATCATATTGTTATTGACCCTCACCCATGTGTGCTGTCTGGAATGTGGGTGTTTGACCCTCCATGTGTCCAGCAGATCCAGGTGTGTGATGAGGCTGCTGAGGCACTGTGATGACTGTGGGTGTGGTTCCTCACCAGTTCTGTCCTGAGTGAAATCTATTGTGCAGTTAAAATCCCCACCAACAATGAGGTGGTCCTGATGGTAACCAAGTAGGAGATTTTTTAGTAGGTTGAAAAAAACCTATTCTCTCCCGCCCTATATTTGGGGCATATAAATTTACAAAGCAATAGGTGGAGTTTTCTATTTCTGCCCTGACAATTAATAACCGTCCCTTGACCAATTCAGTGGAAGACAGAAATACAACATTTGCAGTTTGCTTAGTCAAAATGGCGATGCCTGCACTGAAGTTGGTGCCATGACTAAGGACACATGAGCCCCCCCACCATAAACCCCAGTCCGTCTCATCAGCCGGAACCGTGTGCGTTTCCTGCAGAAACAACACATCAATGTTTTTAACAGCAGAAAGCTCTGAAATTAATGCTTATTTCTGTTTATCTCTCCCTCCGTTTATATTAAGAGATCCTACTTTAAGGCTCCTCATAGGAAATACAGAAAAGAGGAAAAGACAGTATGAAACAAAGAGGAAACTTTTTAAGTTTAAATTCACCAGGTGATTCATGATAATTTTTACTTTATAGCTTTACGGTTTATGGCTTAACAGTTTAACAGTAATTTCTCTTGCAGTTATATGCTTTTGAAGGGCGAAAACATTTTTTTTTCATCAAGCAGGTCAAAACCAACAAGTCTCTTCAAAACATCTACTGATCTGATGAATTTGTCAGTATCAACAAAATAATCGTTCAATTTTACAGATTTCTTAAATGTTCATCCAAGAACTGATTTATTTCTTCCAAAGAATATAAATCAGAGCTCCTGGTAACAATTTCCTTTAGTGATGCTGTATCAGAGTCATACTCCATCTCATCACCTTCCACAGACACCTGGCTGCTGAGCACAGTATTATCACTAACATCTACAGAGACAGCATCCTCAGCCTCCTCGGACTCTGGCTGGACCTGGATCTCTGCCACTGTGGCGGCAGAGAACCAGGATCCGGTGGCTACCGATTCGCCACCGGAGGCGACAGCCGCCATCGGAGGCAACAGCCGCCACCGATCCGCCATCGGGAGTGACAGCAGCCGCCGATCCGCCACCGGAATTGACAGCAACCGCCAGTCCGCCACCGGAGACGTTGCCACTTGGCAGACGGACGTCTGATGAAGCGCGATCCTTCGCTCCAATGCGAGCAGAGTCACGCACTGAATCCGCGGAGGGAGCCGCCAGCTGTTTATGTGGACACGCAGCGCGTTTGTGTCCGACATCACCGCATTCAAACATTTCATCTGCCCAGAGATGATATACACCATATACTGTCCATATCCATAATTCACTCTGAAGGACACCTCCAGAGTTTTTTCTGGAGAGTCCAGAAACATGAAGACCTGCCGTCTCAGAGACATCACGTGCTTCAGTCTGGGGTCTTTACATCCCAGACTTATGGTCTTAAACCCGCTGGCAAATTCACCATATCTACGGAGCTCATTCTCCAGCAGCTCGTTCGGTATAAACGTTTGAACACCGGACACGGTGATTGGAGGGAACTGACAACGGGGAAACCTGCACAAACAGGTCCCTGAGGAACATGCCCCTCTCTATCAGCTGATAGACCAGCGACTTTTTTTCAACAAAAACAACTGCTTTTTTCATTTTTGAAGCATATGATAACTTCTCATGGCCGACCTGTTCACCAGCAGCCAACAGAACATCCTCCTCCTCAACATGATTGTCGGGCGGGACTATCCGAACTCCGTGCCGGATAGACGGAGGAAGCGTCTCAGAGGACGCCATTCCTCCCAACAAACACGTGTCAGTCCCACTAAACAATCGAAATTAACAATCATATGCTGCCTGTGGGCTTTTTTTTGCCACTTGATACGTAATGTAAAAAAATTATTGACAGTAGCCGCGCTCTTACAGCGTATACCTCTATCAAACAAATGTACAAATCCTATCTAACCAGTAAAACTACGGTTAGTTGTGTTCCCCCTAAAAGTGGATGTATTGATTCAACTTCTGTTCTCAAGTAAAATTGAAAGCTCTTTGAAAGACCTTTCTTCAAGCTTTTTTTGTGCAAACCAAACTCTTTCTCCGTCGTATTAAGAAAATTAAATATAATATTAAGTTAAAGGATGAAGAAATGCATTTCATCTTCTATCACTGCCATATGTTTGTTTTGTTTCATCTTTGTATGTGTTTTACATCTGATGTGTTGTGTCAGTTATTGTATTGTTATTGTATTGAATTGATATAATATAATATTGTCTTTTCCGTGGTTACCATTGTCCCTTTATTTAGGTTGAAATTGGCCTTGATCTTACGAAAACATGCAGTGATGTAAAAAAATAAAGCTTCAATATTTGTGTCAAACTGTAGGGAGCAAAAGTAAAAAGTTGTCCTCCAATTTTGTGACCACAAACACACAGGTACACCACACACACACACACACACACACACACACACACACACACACACACACACACACACACACACACACACAACTCTGATCACATACTTACTTCCAGCACTGATCACATACCCTCTTTCAGCTCATATAGGTGAAATAACTAAGGACATTTTCCCAAACTATTCATATTTTAAAAATTCCTTGCCTGTAAAGAGCTTCTGATAACATGCATGTATATTATTAGAGTAGAAGATTATATCAGCATAATGTGTAATCTAAGATGTTTTATAAACCGTTTAGAGCAGGAACTGAATCGAGTCCATCTGCCGTGCCATATGCTATAGCATGGACCATTGCTTTTTCATTCACACCTGGGAATATTTTTGCGAGTGTTTTTGTGGATGATAACATGTGGATATGTTCATAGACAGCCAGGCGTTTTTGTCAGGCGAAACAAAATAGAAAGTGTTCAATATTTTGAATCTGTTTCTAATAAAATTCATAGATATTTTCGGCGATCCAAAAATGACATGACTTTGACGGTGTTTCACCCCTCTACTGCCTGAACAGGGATATATATATATATATTTTTTTATTCTTGTTAATAACAATCAGTGTTCTGGATTTGGTCATCTTTCTGTCTCTTTTCTATTTTTGCGGTTTTGTTTACTGATGCAGAGGATTCACACCACCAGTCAATATATGACAGATGAAAAACAAGACAAGAGCTTGAATCAATTACTCTGTGGATGCACATGATTTGATGCTGTGCATGAGCATCTGACAAAATGCCGACTGCAACAGATGAGGGCAGCTTTTTTTAAATTTTATTTTATCATGTTTGAATCCAAAGTGATTGTTAATTGTCATCCTTAATAGATCGTAGTGAAGGATCCACTCAAAAAGGTGATGGACAAATCTATGAATCAGCCTCTCTCTTCTTGTGGCTTGATTTGGGAAATTCAAGATCCACTGCTGTAAAATTTTTTCAGCTAACACCTTAATGATATCAATTCTTCCACTAATTCGATGTTATCATATTGCTAATCTGATAAAAATGGTTAACATTCTCATACAGACATAGTAAAAAGGCATCAGTTTTTGCCTTATGAATTACATCAAATTGCAAAAAGTTAAATAAATGCGTGATTATAACTTTCGTTGTGTGACTTTTCAAATATGAAAATTACTCCTTTCCAGCATTGCTGGGGGTAACTTTGCTTTGCTGCATTGCATCACAATTGTGTATGAGTCACAGGCTCCCAGGCGTAGAGACCTATCCAAGGAGACTGTCTCCAGGATTGTAAGGTCACTTGAAGAAAGAAGAGTTCCATATCTGAGGATGTGGTACTGTATTTGACCAACAGTGTCTCCTCACCATTATAGAAAAATCATTGAGGTAATACTCCTCCTACGGACAGATGGCCATGGCAAATTTCTGTGAACATTTGGGTGACATTTCTGGAGTTGTGGGGGAGGGGAAGTGGATTTTTTAGGAGCAAGAGGAGGTGGAGAAGTGTGGGGCGAGGTCAAGAGAGGCACAGCTGTTTAGACCCCCACTCCAACCAGCTGCTGACTCAAAAGAGCCTGTCAGCAGTCTGTCTGCCCGCCTGCCTGTATGTTCCGGCCCCTGTTCTTCTCTTTCTTTCTGTCCTATCACCCCCATCCCCCACCAAACTCTCCCTCTAGCCCTCCGTACTGTCCCCCTGCAGACTAAGCCCAGCTGTTCCAAGTTTTCTGCTCATGTCTGCCACTAGGCATCCTGACCCCATGAAAAAAGAAACCCCCTCCTGCTAACCCCGGTCATCGTGTTGCAGTTTGTGTTTTGCTAGCTACTCTTTACAAACTGGATCAACTCTATACAAGGCGCTTTATAAATTTAAACTATTGTTATTTTTACAAGTCTTCTTCATCTCCTCTCACTTGTCACCCATAGTACTGGCTTCTCCCAAGAGATGCAGCTCAGCAGATGAACGGAGATAAACATAATCTATCTTTGAGTGCAAACAGATGCGCATTCTGCCACAAATTTGGGGATGTTAAAAAGTCAGACAAAGACTGACAGACTGCCATAGTGACTATGGGTGTCCGTGAATTGGTGTTGTAACTGACTCTTTGGATTCTTCACTGCCATAAACTGAGAAATTAAGTGGGTTTACATGGTCCCCTTATTCCGAATGAAATCAAAATAAATTAGAAAGAAAAAATGCCACGTAAACGAATGAGAACGCCCTTTCTAATGGAGATCTACACCACAACAGAGAGTGTGTTTTTAATACAAATTCACAAAAAATAAGTTGGAAAGTAAGAAATGATGACCTCTAGAAACATTACTATTTAGCAATACCATTATTATTATTGCTCCTGATCAAAGCAAAAGTAATTTCATTTCAAAAAATTGCAGAGCTCGCATTTCATTACTCGATTAATTGCCAGAATAATCAATAGAATACTTGATTACTAAAAGAATCAATTACTGCAGCCCTACTTAAAATATATTACTCATTAAGATTTTTAAAACATTAAAGAAAAGAAATCTGAATCTGCAAAAATCTGTATCAGCCGGTAAGATTTCATAAAAATCCGTGATCGGCCATCAGCCTAGAAATTACAATTGGTGCACCTCTAGTAATAATGGGCTAGTAATGGATAAATAATAAGAAATATTGGGTTTTAGAGTATGGCGGTGCTGTTGACACAATAATTGGGTTTACATGGACAGCCTAATTCTGAATACATTTGGAAAAGACAACTAATCAGAATGCATGCATGCATGCTGCATGCAAACACCCCTTTCTGAAAGCGTTCTGTTTGAGTTGTATCTGCGCATGCCCAGAGTCGTGACGTAATGCTCCGGCTGAGTTTTTTCAGCGACGCATTTTAAATATGGCGACTTCAAAAGAGTACCGGCCTGCATCGGAGAGTGATTTATTAATTGGAACTTTGAAAGAGTTTAACATATTTGGACGGTAAGATGGGCGAAAAGTCACTTCTGCGCAGGCCCTCTTTGTCGTATTCTTCGCTGACCGCATGTTGGCGGTCGTCACCCAACTCATAGAAGCATTATCGCCACCTTATAAGCGGGAATGTGGTTCATCTGAGTATGTCAGAAAGCGTTTCCGATTACATGAGTCGATGCATGTAAAGACCAGGTCGGAAAAGATCACTGGTCATGTAAACAGGTGATTGACATTGCAATTCGGAAAGGTTTAATTCGGATAGGAGAAAAGCGTCCCATGTAAACCCAACTATTGGTCTGAAGGAGCTTGTACAGTAGAACAGTGGTTCTCAACTGGTCTGGCTTTGGGACACACTATCACTCCTTAATGACAAGCTGCGATCCAAATCGAGGAAAATTTTCAACTTTTCAAATGTATTTAATGAAAAGATGGTGCAGTTTCAACCTGAATATCACAGTATGCCAACACAAAAAAACAAGTTTCATGATAAACCAAAATGACCAGTAGGTGAGAACATGCCAAGGTTTTTGTCCTTCTTTGTCCTCAATGTATGAAAATCCATTTCTCTTGGAGTGGGTGTCGTATTTGCGCTTCGCCACGCTCAATTAGCATTATGAAAACAAGCTTTGTAGGTCTTCTTCTACGCTGTGAAAGGCGGGCATCAATTAGCATTACAGGGCATTATTGTCACCTACTGTTAAGGAGTGTGAATAGATGGCTCTCCGCTGCATAAAAAATCCACTTTAAAATAAAGGCACAGGATTTTTCAATTTTCATAGGATCATAACAATTTTTTTTTGCCAAGGCAACGCCTGTGACCACTGGAAGACCCACTTTTGGGTTGCGACCAACCAGTTGAGAATCACTGCAGTAGACAACACTACTTTAATATCACACACAGGCGAGAGAAAACTACAAGACACTTGCTTGTTAAATCGAAAATGAAAGTTATGAAACGTTCAGCGGGCAAACACCAAGAAAAATCTGTCTCATTAAAATGAATAAGTTGAATTTAATTAATAATCAACTGCTATGGTAGCTCCAAGAGGGTGTTCTTAAAACCAGGGCTATCATACTGACAATAGCCCCATGTAAACAGCCCGTTTAATGTGGGCCTGGTGCACCACAATGGAGAGGCACAATGGAGAGGCACAATGGTGGATCTGAGTTGTTCCACTTCTGACAGAGTTAGTAACAGAATCACATCAGACCTCTGTTTGTATTTGAGGCAGAAAGGCAGGACGGAAGGTGCGATATTCTGACAACATATTAAAAATGCATCTCAAAACTGTAAGACTTGAAGCTAGTAGCATTTAGCAGCTAACTCAAAATTAAAAAACTATTGATAAAAATATTTTCAAATTTGGGAGACAGAACTTTTTCTAGGAACACCTTACTCTTAAGTAGAGATCAGCAGCGGTGAAAGAATTAATAATCCGTTATTCAGAAAAATGCTTCTTGATGTATATGAAATACATCGCAGCAGACGTTGAGACATCTGTGCAGAACATCACGCTCATGGAGGCCAGGCTCTCTATTTATAAGGACAGACTAGTGCTTCACTGTTAAATTATTGTTTTGCTCCGTAACAAAACAAAGGTGTTTAAGAAAAGGGTCCTCATTGCAGCACTGTCTGGGTTTAACCTGAGAATGATACTAGATCAAAGGTCGGAGAATCATAAAAGTTTTACATTCATCAAGAGGGATACACGTATAGTTGTACCAAACTATGATGAAAAATTTTATAGAAAACACGTTATCCAAAAACAAAAATGTCAATTTCATGGTGACACTACAAAAAAGCGTGAGAAATACTTAAGTCAGTCGTCATTCATCTTCCTCTGGGACTATGAATGTCTGCGAAATCTAGTTCTGATTTTGATATATTTCAGTCTGGACCCAAGTGATAGATTTGACCGATCAACGGACCAGATGCTGCACTCCTTAGAAACACGCCAATAGCAAGTCAAAAAGTTTCATTTTCAAAAACTATGTCTCCAAAACCAGTTTTATCTTAAGCTAGTATTATCTTGGGTATAATCTTTAAATGTTAAGATAAGCAAATTTGTTCACAATGAAGGTAGTAATTAAAATAAATGACCAGCTTCACCCAATGCACAGTGACTCTTTTATATGATCTTCACATCACATGTGGTGTACAGGTTGACTTTTTTTGTTTGGTGTTTTTCCCTCAATTAAGAGCTAATAGTTCCAGTCTGAACTGAGGCCACCCAGGCTGCACCTTACCATCGCTAGTTCGTATGAGTGCTGGTGTGCCACACCCTCCCTCTCCCTCTCCAGTGCTATTGTTCCTTCAATGACAAGGCCCACGTGCCCCCCTATTCAGCATCCTGCTTGGGGGTAGGCGGGCTCTTTGTCTGGCTTCCATTGTCCTAGAAACACACTTCTATTTGATGGACACACGTGCTGTCAAAAGAGAAAGGGGCCGGAGGATGAGGAGGAGAGGCCACCGCTGGCTATTATTCTCAGCGGTGAAAAGACGAGACGCGCTGGCCATCTGTGGTGCGTGTTTGTAATCTGTAGTGACTGGGGGTGCTGCACACAGACAATCATACACACACTTCTCAGTTTCTGAAAGAATCCCTCTCTTTTGTAATGCCACTTTTCTGGGGACATGATGCCTATTGAAGAGGCTCCCCCTTGGTTCTCATCATGTTTTTCTCTGAAGTAGGGTGAACAAAGAGCGTGTGTCAAAGGGACCTATGTGGTTTAAGAAAAGCCACTGTCTACAAGGATGTTTTGTATACTCTCCTATCTTTTGTATGCATCAGCAACTACTGCTGAAGGGATGTTTTCTAGCAACAGGCAAAAACACCAATCAACTTTTCTGTCCTTTTTCTTGGTCAATTTTAGCCTCTTCGGCTTTGAATGACCCAGTCGGACAGGGGGTCTTCACCTCAACATCGTTGTCCTGCTCTATGTTCTTTGAACTCGGGCCTCTAACATGGTCGAGGCCTGGAAGTCACTGTGAGATGTTTTCACTCAGATGAAGTATGACAAGACTGTTCCAACTTTGTGCCCAGTGCATGACTTGTTTCTTTATTCCATCTTTCCTCCTTAATGAATGTACTCATTCCCTTCCTCTCAAATAGTGTAATCCTTCCTTTCATTCGTCATCTTCCTTCACTCTTTCTGCATTTAATCACTTCCAAATTCCCATCCATCCTTTTTTCTTTCTCAGACTATTATGACTTAGTCTTCTTTTTCTTTCTGAATTCCATTATCTTTGATCCGTTCTGTCCCCCAGTCCTCACATCAGTTGAGTGCATGTGTTTGGGGTAAAAGTACAGTGTAGAGCATGCCTTTTCATCAGGAGGTCACAACACAGTATCAAGTATCTGATATTGCCTAAGTTGTCAATGTCTATCTTTTTTGTTTGCTTGTTTGTTTCTTATTTGGAGAAATTAATCAAAGCATCAAAATCCACATAATAATACATGAGAAAATCAATCAGAATAGCTCAGTGTAAATCATTATTAACGGGACCGTTAGCTTCCTCTTCAAAGCGTATTTTCTGAATGTTAATTCAGAAAATATAAAATCGAGAAATGCATTATTTTCAAATATATACTCAAATTATAAACCATTAAACATCATCTACATCTGCCATCAGAGAGGCGCAACTACAATTTGTGTCTGCCTTAATTTCTGAAAAATTTTCCTTGGTTTGTGTTTTTGCAAGCTTTTAATCTCGACCAAACCATAAAGGTCACCCGGTTTATTGTCTTTACAACAAGCCAAATTCCAAAAAGGTTTTGGTAAATCTGGCCATAATGATAATACTGAGTGTAATTTTCTTCTCATGTCTCTGCTGCACTCCAAAGTGTGCACACTGGGATTCTTGCTACCAGATTTCAATATAAAGAAATTTTGCTGTAAATTAGGGAGACATTAAGTTGATGAGCGCCGCGTGGACCAGAGGACATGCAAATGTAAGGGAATGCAGGCAGATGGTTAGTTCCACACAGGCAAAGCGTTTGACTGACAGTTGGGTAAAAAGACAGATAGTTAATAGGTATGCCGGGACGCATACTGTTTGCAATGTGTAGGAAGTAACTAATTTAAAAATGAAAGTACAATTCTGAAAATTTGTTTTTAATTCAATTTCTAAATCAGACAATTATATGAACAAAATGTGTGTCCTGTTTAGGAATGCACAAAGACAAACAGAAGAGCAGCTGGATAGAAAGTGATGGGCAGATGTTAAAAGCTTTAAAAGCTTATTGATTTAAGAGTTTTGGCCTTGTATCCAGTCGCTCTACATGCATAAACATGAATTATAAATGAACGCTTTGTATTGACAGCAAACACTAGAAACATGAAGAAATGTTATTTTACATTGTGTTCAGAATAAGTCATGGATTGAGGTGCACTCTCCTTTCTGGCTGATCCAACAGGTGGTCAGATGTGAGATGTCACATAAAGTGAACTGAGTGAACACACACACGCACAGGCTGCTGGCATGCAACCATGACACCAACAATATGGTACCACCACTATCCAGTAGGGGTGCTGTTAAACCAGAAACTAAAACCCCAAGTGTTTCGCCTTTCCTCTCCTCTCCTCTCCTCTCAGAAAATGGAAAGGGGTTAACGTCTTTGTGTTATAATTTTTGTATATATTTTTTACAAAAATTGATATTGTTTATATTGTTTATATTGTTATTGTTCCTGGTGAACAAAGCTCAAAGTCAATCCAACTACAAAATACTACTACTGCTGATGCGGTCCTTCATTATACTGTGATATATGAACATAAGACTATCCTCATCCCTCCGAGGGCTGCATGTTCTGTTGCTTGTGTGGATTCCTTCAGGGTGCTGTTGCGTCCTCCCACATTCCAAAATGCTATATAGGTGGATCCGTGAATCTACTTTGTCCTTAGTAGTATATACGGACAGGATGTGCCCCATCTCTGGCCCGAGGCCAACTGGGGTAGTGTACAGCCCCCTCCAACCCTGCACCGGATATGGATGGATATGCCCAACAAATGTAGTTATCCCCTGCACGTCCTCTCCTAAATACTACTTAATACCCACCAAAATGTTTATATGAATCCCCATATGAACAAAGTATTAACCAAGCTGTGATTGGCAGGCTATAATAAGTTTACCAGGAATGATTGCGAGTAAGATTTCTCCTCTCCGTCTTTCTTTTCCCTGCTCCTCACCAGGACAACATTGTTGAGATTGCACAGAGGGAGGTCTCCTTTAACCCACAATGTTGTCACTGTCTGTCTGTCCCTGCTCATGCTCATCTGGTCACAGAACAGGGAAAGAAATGTGGCTGTATACACTACTTCATTTGACACCTTTCTCTTTTATTTAAAATTTCCCCTCTTTTCCATAGTTGTGGTTCCAATATCTGCCAATACAACCCCCCTTTTTTTCTTTTTCCCTTCATTTTCCACTCTCCCACAACCATCCCACAAAAAACCCATGCCTTTGGTTGCCATGGGATCCGGTTGCCATGCTGCAGCAAGGTTTCACATGTTCCTCATGTGTGCATGTCTAATGTAGCGTAACTGAGTCTGGATGGCATGCTGATTGGGAAGAGGAGGAGAGGAGCTGAGTTAGGATGTGAGGTTTGAAAATTAGCAGCCACAATAAAGATGGCCTGAAACACCTCACCCATATACAAAAGTACACGAACAGAAAAAGGACAGAATGCTATTGGCCTGTAATAAAGCATAATCAGATGACAGGTACCCAGCTTTGAATGTGTTCCAAACCTCTTGAAGACCCTTCACACCTCCATCATCTTGTTTTTGGTCCAGGATGCTTGTGTGTTACAACAGGCCCTGCAGTGGTCCGTAGCAAAACATGGGATAATGATACACATGATGATGAAGGGCCATGGAGGAAAGGATAGACAGCCAAGGTAAGACATAGAAAGAAGAAAAAGTGAGCGGTATTGACTAAAGACAGAAATCAATGAGAATGCTTTCAGAATAAAGGAGTGGATTTGGCTGTCACACCTCCTTATTGGACAACTCATCCATATGAGTGCAGTTTTTACACTGCATGACAATGAAAATAAAGATTCTGGTGGAGTCTTTGGCAGAGCTGATTAGTCTATCAAAATGTATGATGTTGTCTTAACAGTGGATGATCTGGCCCCACGCCTGGATCATTCAGACTTCATGTTTATTATACAGTTTAGCACACAAGGGTCTACAACACCAACTTTAGTTTTAATAATAATAAATAATAATAATACATTTAATTTATAATGCACTTTACATTTGGATCAAATCTCAAAGTGCTACAAAGTAAAAGCAGATAAAAGCATCATTAACATTTTTTAATAATAACTATATAAAAGCCTGACCAAAAAGCAGCAATGTTAATTAAAGATAATAGATTCTGCTAAAAAGGAAAGTTTTAAGTCCTTTTTTAAATGTGTCAGTCGTCTGTGGAGCCCTCAGATGGTCAGGGAGGGCATTCCACAGACGAGGGGCAGCAGAAAAGAAGGCCCAATCACCCATGGTGCTGAGCTTAGTCCGGGGAAGGAGGAGGCGGTATGAGTGGGTAGAACGGAGGGATCGTGTTGAGGTCAGTGGGGTGAGTAG